>CM031239.1:1031795223-1032040223 GCA_018340775.1 Taxus wallichiana var. yunnanensis | reverse complement strand
AGGGCATCGAATATCAAGGAAGAACACATTGGGATAAAAAAATATTCAAATTGCACATTTGAAATTATCGAGAGAAAAATATAAGTTGCAAAGGTGATAACTTGTTTGTTTATCAGTTTCAGATCAAGAAAAGGTATAATTAATTCATTTTATTCCTTTATGATTAAGTGAAATTGCATTAGTGTGTTGAGTTGCATGGGTTCATTCCATATTATGTTACTGAAGGAAAATGAAAAGAGACATAAACAACTCATCATATAAGACAATTTTCATTTATTCATAAAGGAAAGAGTACAAGTTTCTCACACAAGCCGTGAGAAATAACTAAAAAAGGAATGCATGTAAATTGAAAACTGAAAATGTAAAGAAGAAGGGGACCCGTCATTCCCTGGTAGACGTGATTTGATCTCATTCATATTGCTCCTCTAGCTTGTCCAATTGTGGTTCCAATTTCGTTTGCTGCTCCTGTACCTGAAGGAAAGAAAATATGAGTGTTAGGGCTCTGGGATTCCCACAAATTAGTTATACTATTAGTTTTGAATGTACATGCACTCTATAAAGCAACTTGCATAAAGAAATCAAATGTCTCGTTCCAGATTCAAGAGATATACAAGTTTTTGATAATGTATTTTTGCAAATTTGCAACATACAATTTAAAGTACTCGTGAACAAAATGAATTTCAGAAGTGCAAATTTAAATGAGGAGAGAAAACAGTTTTCATAATGCAATTTCCAAATATTAAAACAAATAATTAGGATAGATTTATAAGGCAGGGTTCCAGAGATACATTTTTAAATCCAAGTAATGATAATTATCCAGTTGTAAAGCTTATATGAAGACATTTTAGACTTGGAGGTACAGATTCAAAAGTGGGTTCTCAAAAAGCTTTACTACAACTCATATTTCATAGTCATTTCATGAAAATCTTGCAGTTTTTAAGATTTATATTTGAACAGAATACAAAAAAATACGCTCATGAGGATGCATTCCAGAGATATCACAACATGATACACAAAATTGCAGAAGTACAAGCTCATGTTCACAATTTTCCAGAAAAGAGAGTACCAATTTGTAGGAATTATCTGGTTACATGAAAGGTCCAATGGTTCCATTGCAAATAGCTTTTCGGAGATGTCAATTAATTTTCCCCCCAACTTCACCACTTGTTAACGGATTTATGGCAACAAGGACTAGAGAATAACTATCAATTTGCAACACTAACAAATATTTATCTATCAGTGGATTGGTTTAGGAGGAAGTTTTTCAATGATGTACTGGGTACAAGTTTATTTCCTTCAAATAATTATCAAGCCGGATCTCAAAACAGTGAGGGTATAAGGCCGGATTCAAATTATTTAACAAGGAGTTCTATTTCTGATGCTGTTGCTAAAGTTGCTCTAGCAGTAGTCATTTGACAGTGATACAAGGGCGATCAGCTGGGTCTAGGAAAATTATAGATTCAAATGGTACAATCTTAATAAATGTACTTATAGTAGCAGAGTTTACAATTGGAGGAGTTTCTCACAGAGGAAATATTGTTGTTACTTTGCAAGATGGGCGGAGCTTTGAAGGAGAAATTATCAATGTAGATTTCCAAACTGATGTTATAGTTAAAATCTATTCAAAAACTCCATTTCCAGTATCAAATCTTGGTTCTTCTAGAAAACGAGTAGGGGATTGGGTTATAGCTTTGGGATGCCCTCTCTTTCTCTAGAATATAGTCACCGTCGGAATTGTGAGCTATGTAGATTGCAAAAGTAGTGATATAGGACATAGCTGAATGGGTGACAACTTATCAATTTAAAAACCAAATTAAACAAAGTTTTGGGTTTTGAATAATGGCTGAGCTCATATTGGAATCAAACGAGCCGAGTTCATGATAAACGAGCCAAGTTATTGTATCAATACATGAGCCGAGATTTTACAAGATGCCATAGTTAGGAACATCTAATCTGGTTACTAGCAGTCAAAACTACTCATGACCATTCAATATGGCGAGTTCAGATTCAAATGGATGAAGACCCACGAGAAAGGATTTTCGAACTCAGTCATAAAAGAAGAAACAATGTGAAACTTATATCGGAAAAGGATATATATTCCACAAGCTAGCCATTAAAAGTAATGCACGAACCATAAACAGAGTGCCAACTCGGAAAAAGTATAGCTCACCCACATGTAACGAAACCCATAGTAATGAAGCCAAACTTTAAACCCACACTCAATACACTGCAAATATCTTGAACTCAAAGAAAATAAGTCTTCTTCTTCATTATTGAATGATGAATTAAAATGCGTCTTAAATAAGAAAACAACTCCCAACTCGAGTTGCCAAGCAAACTCTAACTAACTTCAATTAAATCTACTCTAGGTGGCGAAATTTACTATTTTTAGCAATTTACTAGAATATGCTATTCTTAGTAAGTTCGCATGCTTATTCGCATGGCCACAAAAATTTCCACGCATTTTCTACATGCCTAAATTAGAGGAATTATCAACTTTTTAACCTATTATGCATGCAAGAGACTAAAAATAACTAATGCCCTAAAATAGGAAAAAAATGAATTGAAACTTAAATCCTAATTTTCGGCCCCTAGATGGTGGATTTCGGGCCCGAAAATGACTCCAATTGGTAGGACAAGTTGACCGGTGCGTTCGTCTCGTTGAAACAAGTGGTTTAAAAACCAAACTCAAATGGACACCCGGATCAAAAGTTATGACCATTTTAAGTTTTTGCTAAAAATAGTGCATCACATAACGACTCAACAAAGGTCCAAATGAGTGAATAAATTATGGCTAGGATGGTGTATGCACGAGATAAAAAGAAATGACGTCCGAGTTGGGTTCCCACGAGGGATGAACGAGAACAATACCCAAATCCACAAAAGTCAAGCAAGTTATGAAATGAGCTTATTAAAGGAGGAATAATCCAAACCCCATGATTCATAATGCAAATAGATCACAAAACCGGAAATATAAAGCATTGTTTAGTTTTTCATTCTTGGGTTAAAGCGAGTTATAGGAATGCCCCACGGAGCTAGGTATTTACATAGCGAGTGTGTACCTAAGCCCACGAGTTGAGCCAACAATCCATGGTACCGAACCAACCAATGAGCTAGGACCAATCCATTGATCAAAACTTGACCACCACAGATTTCATGACCGAGTTACAAGCAAGTAAATAAAGGAAATGCTCACAGATTTGAAGCATAAAACAAAACCCCAACCTTGCAATATCGGCCGAGCTCATATACACTCACCGATCTAGCAATAGAATGAATAACACCATGAAAAGAAAATATGTGGCGACCATATTTAGATAGAGAAACCCGAGAACCGAGCCGAGAGTTCAAGGCCAAGGGTTAGCAGAGAAACACCGAGATCTAAGCCAGCACCCAAACCCTTCAATGACGACTCGAGAAAATGATACAAAGCAATGTATAAACCATCTACACCGAGCCCCGAACCAAAGAAGGATAAACTCCACCCTCATGGTGGATGTAACAAAGATCTAGGCTTCCTCACAAAGTGAAATGGTAGCTGATAAAATTTTAACAGAGTTTCCAGAACATTTTCTAAATCCACTAGTGAGCCAAATGAGGTATTAAGGTTCGAAGCCCTAACAAGATATGATTTAACCCAAGGGAGATATTTAACCATGGTTAAATTTAGTATGGTTTATCTTGGGTTTTAATAGTTTTCCCACAAAGGTGAGGAAAAGTATCATAATGTAAGCCTTGCATGAGTTAGAGAGATAAGTTTTAACCCAATAATGAAAAATCACAAGTCATATGCATGTTTAAAGACCAAAGCATTAGTTATACATGATGCCAAAATAGCTAGAGAACAAAAATAACCTTTTACCTCCCCTTTTGTAAAAAGATGATAGTCCAAAAATATCTCAATTCTTCCAAACAGTTTGTACAACAACCTTAGCCCATGCAAAAATAGGGTTGACTAGAGTCAACAACAATTTGACTAAGTATAGTAGAGACAAAAATAAGCCATCTAATCATATTTTTATCTCTACAAGGAGTATGCATGACTTATTATTAGATTTTGCAAAAGGAGATCAAATGATGCGGGGATTGTTATTTTTTCCATGTATTCGATTTGTTTCTAGCGGCCATTATTAGTAGTTAAGTTAAGTTAAGTTGAATTGGATGAGCTATTTTTAGCAAGGCGGTGCACAACTTTTGTTATATGTACTTGGATTTTGCAAGCCATATGGGGCTCATTATTTTGGTCATGTGCTTTGGCCATGCCGTGTTTTTACCGTATCACCTATTTGATGAATAAAGTCTAGTTTTCTCCACTTGCAAATTTTCAAAGTGTGTCACAACAGTTTATTGGTATATTTAAGTGAATATTTCTTTCCTTTGCATGCATGTGAACTGTTACAACACCTCTTTTAAGTTTTTGTGAAGCTTTATAGATCATTTAAATGAATATTAAGCGTATCAATCAGCTTAGAAGTGGAAATATGCCCTCCCATGCTTGACTGAGGACTTGTGTATGCCTTTTGTGAGTGTCAAAGTTAATCAAACCATAGTTGAAGTGAACCTTATAGGTATTTTCCAGTCAATTAGTGTGTCTTGTGTAGATTTGAGTTTCCTAACAATTTGGTGTATAACCCTTTTTCTCGCTTTTAGTTATTTTCGGTTCATTCCTAATCCTCAACCCCATCAATTTCAGTAGTTTTTAGGTGATCCATCAAGGGAACTAGCCCACTCTAGAGGTTCTCCTCGGTCCGAGGTACCCACAACTCGGAGGAGATCCCAATGTACGGATGAAGTCGAGTCGATAGCCTATTTAAATAAAGGTGAACTTCAGAACAATAACATTTCCTTAATCACCCATTATAGGACAACATTAAGATTCCTTTGAATTTTTTAAAGGTTCCTTCTTATCTTTCCATTATCTTCTTTTGCGCTTAACCTTGAAACAAGGTACCTTGGGCCTAGAAAATAGCTCCTTGGTTAGTTACACTAAAAATGACTATATGATTTTCTTGAAGACTTAGAATATCTCTCATACCTTTGAAATTCATAACAATCCTCCTTCACACCTTAAAGATTAAATTTCTTGGGATTTTTCTATCCTTCTAAGTACTATAGTTACTTAATCATGCACAACCGTGACACCGTGTTTGCTTAATTCAATACCTTGATGAAATGAACCATTATTACACAAAAGACATTGTACTACTAAGATCAATATTCATACTCAAACATGCAAACTACCTATATTATTTCAATGATCTATTGTCATTCCTTGCATTAACTAGTTTACTTAGCCTCAACCATCGAGCAGGTACACCAAACTGTGAGGGAATTGTTACTTATTTTTACTTCGCTCACATCCTATGAGGGTTCTTAACATCCCGTATCTCTTCTAAAATTTATCTTTTAACCTAAAACCCACTCTAAGATGGATATACTCCATGAATAATCATGCAAGAATTCTTGACTTATAAACCACGCAGTTTTCATGACTCATCAACACGTTTCCTTATTATTGGATTTTGACTATCTTCATGATCTTTCTCACCTTCTATAACTCTCCTAGGTCCTTCTTGAGACTATACCTTACCTATAAAACCTGTAGAGGCATTTATACCATGTCTTAAATGTAATACATTCACAACTTCTTAAACATTCAATACATAATGCTACACAAAAACTAATATACACAGCTTTTGTCTTATTTAAAGAAGATTTTATTAACTCAACCATGAAAGCACAAAGATCAAAAAGCCATCAGGGAACTAAATTTTGAAAACAATCCAACACACCCCAACTTCTCACTTTCTACACAATCATACCATCATCTTTCATTCAAATACTTTCATACAAATTATAAAAAGGTGGTAATTAGGGTTATAACTCATTAACCCCAACTATGTTTGGGCTAACCAAAGAAGGTTTACACCTTAGTTAAGGTTAAGTAGTTATGTCATTAGGTGTAGAGTATGCCTCATGACACATTTACACCCCTGAATGACCATAAACTAACACTTTAGCTTATAACCTACAAATTAGACAATTTAAAAATTTAAGCTTGTGGTTTAGGAGGGAAACTACTTATTAAAAGCAAAATGAGTCCAAAATGGACTAGTTAAATTACATAGACCTCCATATGGACCCTTCACACACCTAGATATCTAAGACACACAAAAATTGCATATTTACAATGATGCTCCTGCATCATACTCCCCAAGTGGAGAGAATTGAGCCCAATTTTATGTTTCTTTCTTCCTCTTTTTCCAATTCTTTTGCTTCTTTGAAATTATTCCTCTTTTGTTGTGTTTGAGCTCATTTTCATGTTCCTTAACAATATTTTGTCTACTCCTTACTTGTTTGGTTCCTTACTTTCTTGTCTTGTCATATTCTTGCTTAATTCTTTCTCTTTCTTCATCTTTGTATTCTTCTTCATGTTTCAGCTGTGTCTTTTCATCAATTTCATGCTTCTTATCATCTTCCTTATTCATTTCTTGGTCCACACCTACACATACATAGCTAAGAGAAATATTATATTGAAAATTTAGAGACCAACTAGTCTCACTTTTGTCCTCTTTCTTCACCAACTTGATTTCTTCATCCTTTTGTTGATCAACACCTGCTAAGAACACTATATCTTGTAGATTATCAAATTTGTACTTTGTTTCTCCTTCTTAAATCTTAATCATGCTTTCATCTTCATGATATGACTCATTTACCAAGGTTTCTCTAGTATTTTTTCTTTTTTTTACCTCATCTTCTCCACTTAACCAGCTCCACATGCTTGTAAGAGCTTTCCATGATCCTCTTATTACACTAATAATGATATTTTCATCTTTGGTGATCCACACCGAGCTTGAACTCGTTCACAAATTTCTTCTTCTTGTTTTTCTTCATTTTTGATTTATAGCTCTTCATTCAAGGCATTGTTTCTTTCCTTGTCTTCTTCATCTTGTGTACCTGCATTCACACATAAAAGGACACCATCAAATTGAAAAATTGGAGGCCATTTATCCATTTGAGAAGCTCCTTGCAAGATCGCTTTTCCTTCTTCTTCAAATTTCTCTTCTTCTTCACTAGTTTCTTCTTCATCTTCACCAAGCATCTATCCCATTCTGGATAACATAGAATGACTACCACACATATTTTATTCCTTATTTCCTCTATTTTCCATGTCTTCATTTGCTTCCTTCTTCTTTCCATAAGCCACTCTATAGGCCGCTTGGTCTCTTCTTCATATTCCATCTCAAAACTTGATTTTCCTCGTCTTCTTTCTATTAACCACCTGAAAGTATTCTTTAAGCTTTCTAATCTCTGCTATCTAGTCCTCATTAGTCATTTTAATCTTTCATTCACTCTTTTTAATCTTTTCTAGTAGTCACCTGTCAAGAAACCTCTCATTTTACCCTCCTTTTCTCACTCTTTTCTTCTTTCCTCAAGCAAGTCTTTTTCACCTTGCTTCTTCTCAACACCTCACCTAGGACTCTTACCTAGTCTTTTGGTGCCTCTTCACTCTTCTTTTCACCCTCAAAGTATGTTTCACCTTAGACTTCCTCTATCTTTCTTCTTCTTTAAGCCTTCTAGGCTAGGTTTCTTACTCACTACACCTTCACTTTTCACTTCTTCTTTCTTTCAATTTATTTATTTTTTCCCAAGAGGGACCACATGCTATGATACCAAATGATGTAGAGGAAACAAATAATTAACACCAATGCAAATTTTAGCACAAGTAATTGCTATAATTAACCAAACCATACAAATTTTCCACCTTTTCTTAATAAGCCAAATCTTGATTTCGTAACAAAATACTATATAAAAATGATTAAAAGCTCAATAAATAATTTATAACAGTTTGAATACATCATATCACCATGTAAAAATGCTTGGAAAAGTTTCAAAACTTTAATTTTACGCAATCTCTCTCTAGATCTCAAATTTGCTACTAGCCCTCCAATTTTTTTTTTTTTTTGATGAAAAACACAAACTATCAAGAGTCAAGCTTCATGGGTAAGATTTTCCAATACCCATTAAACCCATTCAAGATGATACAAAGTTTCATAAATTTATTCCAAGTCTGTGAAATGTTATTCTCAATTTACCGTCCTACCTAGACCTAATTTTTAGCCCTAAACACATACAAAGCTTAGTGTTCAAAGAAAACTACAAGCTTCCATGCCAAAGTAAACCCATTATCATCTTCTTTCTTTGTGAAAAATTTCAAGACCTAACTCACTCCCTATCACTCCCAACTCAACTTTCTTCCTTGTCATTAGGTCTCCTTTAGGCCTAACTAGGGTTTCAAGCCATTTATTAGGGTTTCATCAAATTTCCCTTGATTTAAACTATCTAAACACTTCTAACCACCTTATTAATCCTTATTAAAGTTATCATCAATGCTCCTTTACCTCCCCATTCACAATTCTATCATCATTCCATATTTTTGGGTTTTTATACTTGTTTTCTCACAACCTTCAAATCCCTTCCAACTATATTTTTCTCTTTATTGAGGCTTAACTATTATTTATAGTCACTTACCCTACCTCTACTCCTTAATATTAAAAAAATATTTGAAAGGGTTGGTTTTGTTTATATAAGGTTGGTAAGCCAAAGAGGTCGATGTTTTATTAGAGGGAACCTTTTTTAATCAAAAGATGATCTTAATTAATTAGGTAATTATACTTAATTAGGGTAATTTAATTCAATTAAGAACCTTAATTAAATTTTGAAGCTTAATTAAATCTCAATAGTAGTTTATTTTATCATTGTAAACATCATTGTCACTTTTTTAAAACCTTTTTAATATTTAAATTAGACTAATTGGGTGAATGCAAAATGTATTTTATAGTGATATTAGATGATTTTTTCTATTAACTATTTGTTAGAGTGTGTAACACCCCTCCTTGCATTTTTGCGCCTTCTGGGAGCATTTTAGGCTTCCTAGAGATTCGTGGGACTCATCTTGAGCCCATTTTTTGCATTGTAATCACCCTTGTTATTGGTTGGGGACTAGTGAGCGCATATTCCATATTCTTGTAGCAAGGGGGTTTCTGATGGGATGTGAGGCATTTTTTCTCACACCAAACTTTGTTTTTTTCCCTTGTTCCTTGCTTACGTCCTTTTGTGCTTGTTTACATGTTGTTCCTCTACTTTCAACTGAGAATTCTTGTGGCCTCCACTCTTGCACAATTCATCACCTATTGCAAGGCAAGTGATTAATTGTTTCACATCACACAAACACACCTTATTGTAATCAACACATTATTTATAAAGTGCTGCAAACATGGGGTTATCATTGTTCTTGGGTGTTTTATTGCATGTAGATGCATTCTCGGTTGAGTCCAATGTCTTGCAACCTTGTGTGTATTCTTGCACCCTTATTTTCTTGAATTATGTACTTTTTGATTTTTTTGATGCAATGTGGAGATTTATTTTCCTAGACCTACACTTCATAGGACCGTTTTTGCATTACAACCTCCATCTATTCTTCTTGGTAGGGATAACTATACACTATGGCATTCGAGCATGGAATGTTTTCTCTCTCACGATAACCTCTATCTTTTCTTGTATAGATGAGTTATACCCCTAATGATCATGATCAGATTGAATAATGGCTTGACACTTGCAACATGGTCATTGGTAATTTTTTGATGTAAAACAATCAAGTTAAACAATGTTATAAACAAGTAATGAAATAATCAGTATAAAAAATTACGACAATAATATATGAAACAAGTATTGAACATAGTAAAAGTGAGAATAGAAATTACATGATAGGATTTAATGTTTCACAAGACAAATGTGGTAGTCCTATTAACTCGAATAGGTAGTAATAAACACTATGCATATAATCAAACATGATGAAGAAGGTGTAAAGTAACATATAATAAAATAAAATCATCTATATAACATGGAGGGATTCCCCAAAAGAGTAGTTTAAGGAACCAAAGTATTTATTATCATTGTGTAACAATTTGTGAATGTCATGCATAAAGCTCAAAATACTACGTGAAAAATGTGTGTAAAGAATAGATATGTTGTCTATCAAATCAAAGTGAAAAAATGTATAAAGTAACAAGTTAGAAAATCAAACTATAACATGTCATGATTTTTGGTTTTTATCATATTTGATTTTTTTGTATCATGTAATTATTTGTTTGATTTTTTTAAAAAAACTATGTATAAGAAAAATGGGTAGCACCATTGCTACCCGATAAGATCCCTATGAAGATTCCTTTCATTCATCAATAATATCATCTTTTTGGGGTAAAATTCAATGATATAGGGGAGTATGACTCTATGTAGAGTAATGTGCGTGCTAGTATCCACACTTGTAACATGTGTATGAGATTGTCCATGAATAATAGGTATGTATATATGGAAACATAAAGATGTGGTCATTTTACGGATGTACTTATATCATGTGAATATGATTGTTTCAAGTGTGGGGATTCTTTTGAAGTCTTGTGATAAACCCATTAAATTTCAACATTGTAATGCTAGTAATGAGGGCCTTGCAAATATTAGTGTCATGTTACAATATGTAGTGACAAACACAAAAGGGGTTACACGATAATTGTGATAACCTAGTTTATTATTGATGCCATCTAGATAGTAAGGTAAGTAGCTCAAGATACAACACGATAGATAGTAACTCATATGGGGTATCAAACATTTCCAAAATATGTGACATAAATAACAATCGGTATGTGATAAAGTGTATTAATAGAATGTTGTAAAGGATTAAATCTAGCTATAGAAGATGTATCAAAAATCCAATGTAGCAGGGGCGGGTTAGATGTAAAAAATTTCAATTGATAATATTCGGGACTAGTAAAGATATAAAGAGGATAAAACATGGACTCATCTTCATCAACGGGATTAGAATTTAACTTGACCAAATTTTCATTAGTAAGTACAACAATATCAACATCGCTATCTCGAGGAGTCATCAATATTGACATGTGGAATTGTATTGGCCAATAAGTCGGATACATCATGTATCATCTCACTATTAGTGTCCATAGAAGGATCTAAAACCATGTTAGAGATATCTAATGGGTGTTAATGAGGTAGATCATTTGAGCCATTACTAGATTCACCGATGTAAAAGTTAGGAAAATTTTCCATACGAATAGGTTGTTACAAAGTAGTAATAATGGGTACTTGAGAAGAAAAAGTATCAACCTTGCACTATTTTAAGGGTTATAGATTATAAACCATTGTATATTCACATCCTTCATGTATGAACTTGAGACATCAATACATTATGGATGGTATATCTTGTATAACATGTAACCAATGATCACCCAAAATAAGATTATAATGCCAATCGATATGCATGATATGGAATGTAGTGGGTGTTGTTGTCCTCAAAATTCCCCTCTTTTGAAGTCAAGTTTCAAAAATTTTAGTCTGTACCTTGGAGTATTGGATCATATGGAGCCTGACATTGTTTGCAATTTTCCCATTCATGGAGAACAATTTGAAAGTTGGGCGTAATGGTGAATTTTCTTCCCTTCTTTTTATTTTCTTTCCATAGTCGGGAATGACAGGCGTATCTTCCCCGTTATTTTTTGCCCTAGAATCCACGGGTAATACGTGGATATATCTGATTGGATGTGGTTTGGCCATGTTTCAAGCATTAGTGGAAGCCTCCATGCATCCAAACAACACAACTCTAGGGGCAGGGTCCAAGGGACAGTCCTCAAATAAGCGTAGGCTTTCCGCGTGTCCCAGGTTCAAAATGAAGGTAAAACAAACTCAAATCGGCTAATTATGGAATGTTCGGTGCACAATGCCACGTGCCTCATCGGCACAACATTAAGAGTCAAAGCTAGGAGCAGTTCTCAAACTTGTGCTAGTCCTCCACGTGTCCCAGTCCGAAAAGGAAAAGAGCTGATCGTTAAAATTGACTAAGTATGGGTGGGTTGGCGGAGCTCTCCACGTGTCAGCCTAGCGCAACTTTAAAGGTAAAAATGCAAAAGGTGTCTGCAAGCCCACTCCAATCAATTCCTTCCACATGGGCGGCCCAAATTTAAAGTTGTAGAAGCAAATCGAATGGCCCATGTTTTAACTGGTGAAATAATGAAATGGCCGTATATTTAAAAACCTATTTTTTCCACCATTAACGTTTCTTTGCAAATCAAGAATTCAAAAGGGCGTGGATGATTGGAATAAGTTGTAACTATTTCTTGCTTGCTTGAGGAAGTTGTAACCGTCTCTTGCGAGCTATATCATGAGCTTTCAAAGCCATTGTACAGGTTGGAATTTTGATATTCTGAAACTGTAATTTTGAATTGGAAGAAATCAATACAAAGGTTCTCCCCTTTTTCCTTTGTTTTCTCTTTCCTTCTTGCTCTGATATGTGAATCATTTAATCCTTGCATGCTTAGAAACTTTGTGTTCTAGTTGATATAATCTCAAGAACTTTGAGTCTGTGGATTTTTCCCGTTGTAAACATGAATGATTCTATTCTATATCTCATTTTCTCAATACATATAAGGGTTTTCTTTGCCATCTCTTTTCCCTGAAAGTATTGCCATCTTCTACCTCCCTCATCTCTTCAAGTCTTCTATCCTCATGTATTGATAACTTTCTAGGCATAAAACACATTTCAAGATATCAGAAACCACCATTGAATGAAAGATTGTGTATTTGTACATAGGTTTTACCCCTGCTTTCAATAAGGGAACCTCTCCCATTAAAGACGAGGGACTTCCTTGTCCCCTGACTGTGGTTTCATTCCAAGTGCAAATATGAAACCCAACAGTGGGTAAAGTAATAGGGCCAATGAGGATGTCAAGGGTAATAGTTCCTAATGTAGAGCGATTGATATTATAAAGCCCCTTACAATTAATAGTCTTTTTAATTGTGCTTAGAGAAGTGGCCATTTTATGAAGCAAATAACTAGAACAAACACGAGGCCAGAACCATTGTCGATTAAGATGAGTTTGATGAGAATACCTCTTATTTTTGTTGTAATATGAATAGGTGCACAAGGGTAATCACTAAGGGTGATGGGATATCACTTGGACTAAAAGTGATGGCCTTATCCATAGATCGAATGTGTCCATAATAGATTTAAATGTAGCAAGTTTGAGTGAGTAGTAATAGATAATGTAACAAATTGTAAAGTGTCATATAAGATGTCTTCATAAATAAGTTCCTTATTTAGTAATGGGAGAAGATAAATATTAGTGGGTATATTATTTAATTACTTTAATATATCAAATCAAAAATAAAGAGCATTTGGGTTTAGCAATAGGATTCATATGTGGTTGAGGCAAGGGTGGATTATCCTCAATAGGTTTTTAGTATGATGAGTTGTGATAACATTAACTTCATGAGCCATGGAGGAAAAATAAAGAGAGGTGGATGTTGTGAAATAGAATGAATATATTCATATTGTGTATCAACATATGTAGGACTGTTATTAGTTATGAAATAAGTAGAACCATCATAGAAATCCCCTTCACCAAATGAGGCATGGGCATCGACCTTTTAAGAGGGATGATAACCCATACTTGGAATGAGGGAGGGACCCTTAGGTTTCTAGTAATGAACATAAGAGATTGAATGAAGAGGCATGATGACACAAAAGAGAGGAATGAAACCCTAGAACCACTAGGGTATGATTAATAATTTTTGATTAGAGAGTCATGTTTAGCAAATATCTTTACCCTAATTTATTTTATAGGTGTTTTGGAAATGCAAAACTCTATAAAATATGAAATGGTTTGTAATAAGTGTATTATTTTGATTAATTAACTTCCATCATCAAAAATTCACAATGAATAATGAATTCATACTTGAAATTATTGAAGCAATTGATAAAATATATGTAATTTCTCAAATACATAAGAGAGAGAGAAACAATTAGTTGTATAGGTTAGAACATGAGGGATTTGGATGTGATAAAAATGGAATATGAAGAACATATACTATAAATGGTTTGATGTTGATTATGGAACTACACAATAAGTAGGTATAAGACCTTACAACTATTAGATAGTCTATACCTAATTCATACAATCTGACCAAGATCTATATGGTCTTATGCCTTGTGATAGTCTAGAGCTATAAATTTCTTATTACTTCACTTATCTAGAAATAACCTTCATTGTATGTTTATATTACTCACATAGTTGTGGGATGACTTTTAATCAACTACAATAAGGTGGAAACCCTAACAACCTACAAAATCCTTCATAAGAACATTAGTAAAACAAAAGGAGAAAACACGTGACAATTGGACTACCCTTTCGGTCAAGCTCCCAATTGGTGAACCAATCCAAGTGCTACCCTACATTCTGTCATTGTGTGATCAAGCCTCATCTAATTCTCATAGGTACTTCTACAATTGTGAATAGCTAAATAACCCATTAATGGTGCTCAAGTGTCTCTTGACACAAAAATAATAGGTTATTTGCATAGGAGAAAAAGTACCCAATGCGGTGGTAGTGAGATGTGGTGTGCCTCATCTATGTGACATAACCTATTATTATTTGAAACCATTTTGCAATGCTTGGAGTGGATTTATTCTTGCTAAAATATGACTCTATGACATTTTGATGTTTGGAAATGTAAGAAGCTATTCTTTTTGACATGGTTGAATGCTTCATACTTGTTGTAATGAAATTACTTGTATAATTCAGATCATGAGTAGAAAGATAACACCAAATAACACAATATTCCAAAATAATGATCTCAATATGCAATTATAATAGCTTTTCCACTTCGAGGGGGCAACCTCCAAACCTTATAATAATACTCAAATAATCCAATGATGATGAAATACTACCTACAATCCCCTATATATACTATTCATATGTTATGGCCATCACCAAGGCCGACCTACTAAGCATGAGAAAGTATAAATGATATAATAAAATGATATGGTAAGCCACAAGTTGGCTACTCATATCCTAATACAAGAAATAGGTTAAGGGCGTAGCATGCCCTTCCCCTTCAAAGCAACATTGTCCCCAATGTTGAGAAGCTCTGGGTGCTGCTGCAGGAATGTCATATCTTCCCATGTTGCATCTTCATTGTCCATATTCTTCCACTTGATCAGGTACTCAGTAATAACCCATGTCCTCAATCTTTTAGTGCATGTTTGAAGGATGCATTTAGGTTCTAAGATGACCCTCCCTCCTCATCAAGCTCAGGTAACACTGTTTGGGCTGATACTCTCTGTCCAATTACTTTCTTCAGGCAAGAAACATGAAATATTGGATGTATTCTGGTTGATTTTGGAAGTTATAATTTGTATGCTATAGTACCAATCTTCTCGCACTACTTGATAAGGGCCATAATACTTCGGTTAAAGTTTGTTATCCTTTTGTTATTGTTTCAAAGAAATTTTCTTATACAGATTGTAACCACACAAAAACCCAATCACCGAATTCAAAATTCCTTTCCGTGTGATGTTGATCAGCCTGTTGCTTCATGTGGTTTTGTGCCATGACCAAGTTCTCCTTGAGACTAGAGAGGACCTCTTGTTGATATTGAATGTGTTCTTCTACTGCTCTAACCCATGGTTGTCCTCTCAATGATGATGTGATGGATGGTGGATGATACCCATAGAGTGCCAAAAAGGAGACATTTTAGATGAAGTATGGAAGGAAGTGTTATACAACCATTTTGTAAGTGGAAACCATTGGACCCATCTTGCTTGTTTATCTGACACAAAGCAACGAAGATATCCCTCTAAACACTTATTTACAACTTCTGTTTGCCCATCGGGTGGGGATGGTAAGAAGAGCTACGAGCTAACTTGAGTACCCAAACATGAGAATAAATCAGTCCAAAAATGACTAGTAAATATAGGGTCTCGATCACTTACTATAATCTTCGGTGTCCCATGAAGCTTAGGCTGTGTCCATGAAGGCTATTCTACCATGCTTAAAGAAAATGGGTGTGCCAAGGCACAAAATTGAGCATATTTGGTGAGTCTATCCACCACAAATTGATGACATTTTTCCGTCGATTTAGACAATCCCTGTGATAAAGTCCATGGAAACCTCTTCCCACCATTGGCTAGGAATAGATAGAGGTTGTAGAAGACCTGGGGATCGAATTGTTTCACCCTTATTTTGCTGACAAACCATGCATTCTGCCACAAATTTTTGGACATCCCCTTTGAGCCCTTCCTAGAAGAAATCTTGTTTGACTCAATGATAAGTCTTCAAGAATCCAGAGTGCCCCCTACTGGAGAAGAGTGAAGCTCAGATAGAATCCTATTTTTAAGAGTGGAGTTCTTACATAGGTATAATCTATCTTTATACCATAAAGCATCCCCTTTCAATAATTTTTTTCAGACATTCTTGGATCATTCTGGAGATGATGAATGAGGTTTTGTGTGGTTGGGTCATTTCTCCATTCGGACCTTGCCTCATCTATCCAATCTTCTTGTAATATGGATATGGCACATAACAAGGCTGCAGTTGAGTCATCTTTCTACGACAGTGCATCCACAACTACATTCTCCTTCCCTTTCTTATAGATAATCTCAAAATCATATCCCAACATCTTGGAGACCCATTTTTGTTGTTCTTTAGATGATAAACACTGCTCCAAGAAGTATTTTAGACTATCATGATATGTCTTTACTTTAAAGTGTCTTCCTATGAGATATGGTCTCCATTGCTTTACTGCATGAAGTATGGCTAGCATTTCCTTCTCATAAGTCATCTTGGAAATATTCTTACCTTTGAATTGACAGCTCAAAAAAGAAATAGGATGGTCTTCTTGCATGAGAACTGCCCCCATACCCACCCCTGATGTATCACATTCAACAATGAATGTTTTGGAAAAATTTGGAGATGCCAAGACTGGAGTGGTACACATGGCCTCCTTTAGTTGCTCAAATGTTTTGGTTACATCCTCACTCCAATGGAAGGAGTCATTTTTTAATAAAGCTGTGAGAGGTGTAGCTATGCTTCCATAATGCCTTACAAATCTTCGGTAATAACATGTAAGCCCTAAAAATCCTCGTAGATTCTTTAGGGTTTTTGGAACCTTCCACTCCATCATGGCTTTGATCTTATTAGGATCCACTTTAACCCCTTCATGAGAGACAATGTGACCCAAATATTCAACCTCCTTGAGTCCAAAAGAACACTTAGAGGGATTTTCATAAAGTTGATGTTGCTCAAGGGTTTCCAAAACCTTATTTACATGATGCAAATGTTCCTCCCATGTTTTTCTATAAATTAATATATCATCAAAAAACACTAAGATAAACTTCCGTAGGAATGACTTAAAAATAGAATTCATCAAACTTTGAAATGTAGAAGGTGCATTTGTGAGTCCAAAAGGCATTACCAGGAATTCATAATGGCCTTCATGTGTCCGAAAGGTAGTTTTATGAACATCCTCATCCTTTATTCTGATTTGGTGGTATCTCAAACAAAGATCAAGCTTTGTAAAATAAACAACACCATGCAACTCATCAAGAAAATCATCAATAATAGGAATATGAAACTTATCTTTGATTGTGTACTTATTAAGTTCCCTATAATCAGGACACATGTGCCACATGTCATCTTTCTTCCGTACCATCACTACTGGAGAAGAATAAGCACTCTGACTATGGTGGATGATTCCTGCTTCTAACATCTCTTGTACAATATTCTCGATTTCACTCTTTTGCACACATGGGTACCTATAAGGTATGATGTTAGGTGGTTGAATTCTTGGTAATAACTGAATAACATGATCATGATCTCTCTTTGGAGGTAAGCCCTTTGGTATATTTTCAAATACAATGAGTGTGCATCCAACACCTTTCTTGCATATACGATGGTATAATCTCCTTAGAATGATGAGCCTCCAATGAAAAGAGTTGTGCCACAAATCCTTCTACACCCTTTTTAGCATTTTGTGCATCGATGAGAACTTACTATTTGTGGAGACTTTCTCTTAATCCTCTTAGCTCAAAAGCCCTTCCTTTGAGTGAAATTGCATGAACAAGTCTTGGAAGTTTATCTCAATGGTTCCCAAAGTGGTAAGCCATGAACCCCTAACACAATGTCTGCTCCTCCCATAGAAATGACATACATGGGACTATTTAGTATGTAATCTCCCATGGAAAGCTTAATGTTATGGCATTTTCTAGAACAAGTAATAGTACCTCCATCAACAATATTACTTGACATTCGGGAGTGGATAAATGAAACGATTTAGCAAGCATCGCTAACTTATGATTGATAAAGTTGCAAGTACTTCGAATCAATCAACACTGTGACCCTTTGTTTTTTAGGAATCCTACCACTTTTAGGGTTTGGGGGGTTGCTAATACATGAAATTGCATGGCATGAGATTGTTGGCTAAGGATATCCTGACTCCTCCTCTGGCTCAACCAAGACCTATGACTCTGCATCTTCATTATTCTCTTCATCTTCACTAGGCCCATCAATGTAGAACAACTTCTTTTAAGCACATTTATGTCCGTGTCCAAATTTATTGTCACAATTAAAACATTACCCTTTTTCTCTTTTTTATTCAATTTTTTGAGGTGTCAATCTAACTGGCCGAGGGAGTGCTGGGGCCAAGGTGTTGCGATCTTTGGTATAAGTGAAATGTTGTCTCCTACTTGAAACAATTTTCTCCTCTACCCTTCTTGCCATAATCATTGAATTAGAAACCTTATGAGGATTAAACATACACACCTCATGCTCAATGTGATCCTTAAGACCCCAAGAAATAGGTCATTCAGATTCTCTTCAGTAATATTTTCCACCCGCAGAGAAAGGTTTTGGAAGTGATGAATGTAATCCTTAACAGATCCTGTCTGTCTCAACTTTGCTAATTGGCTGAAGTAATTATCTGACACACTAGAACTGTAGTGTAATTGTAACTCTTCAGTGAAGACTATCCATGTAACATTGAGACCACTCTTCTTCCTTTGAGCACATAACCATCGATACCAGATGAATTGGTCAGGTTCGAGATACAAAGCTGCCATGGTCACCTTTTGTCCTGATGGAATCTGATGTAGTTCAAAGAAATTATCCATTTGGTTGATCCAATTGAGTGGATCCTTTCCATCAAACTTGCACATATCCACTTTTGGAAACATAGTACGGGCCTGCAGAGTGCTCGTATTTGGATTATGCACACTCGAAGAACCACTCTGGCTCATGTGTCTATTATGTTGATTTGAGGATCCACCTTGATTGACATAAGTATGATTACCCATCATATGTATACTGAATTTTTGCATGAAATCCTCCAATCTTTTTCCAATCCTATCCACATCTTCTTTGTTGGCCACCCTAGATTCGAGGTCTCTCAAGTTAAACTCAAGTTGGCTTACTTTATGGTTTGTCAAAGTAAACCCTAACCCTGAGGAA
This sequence comes from Taxus wallichiana var. yunnanensis, assembly GCA_018340775.1. NCBI lineage: Eukaryota > Viridiplantae > Streptophyta > Pinopsida > Cupressales > Taxaceae > Taxus > Taxus wallichiana. Next base: position 1,032,020,871 of record CM031239.1, on the reverse strand, counting down.
TCTGTAGTTATATCTTCTGTCTCTAACTCCTCAACTACTATCTCATCCTTTTCTGGTGTTTTACCCGGAGTGATGGGATTCTTTTTCCTCTTGTGGAAGGCCCCGCCATGATGCCCCAAAATAGTAGGATGTAGGGATCATGGTCAAATTTTAGGGTTTTAAATTTCGATAAGAATTTGGCCAAATATAAAAAAACTTAAAGAACAAACCCCAAATAAATTTTGTTTTTATTTCTGAAAATGTAACGAATTTGAAAAAATTCCACAATTTGCACCCTAGGGAGTGATTTTATGAAAAATTAGGGTTTTTGCCCTAATTTTGGCCCAAATCATAGCTCTGATACCACTTGTAATGAAATTACTTGTATAATTCAGATCATGAGAAGAAATATAACACCAAATAACAGAATATTCTAGAATAATGATCTCAATATGCAATTATAATAGCTTTTCCACTTCGAGGGGGCAACCTCCAAACCATACAATAATACTCAAATACTCCAATGATGATGAAATACTACCTACAATCCCCTATATATACTATTCATATGTTATGGCCATCACCAAGGCTGACCTACTAAGCATGAGAAAGTATAAATGATATAATAAAATGATATGGTAAGCCACAAGTCGGCTACTCATATCCTAATACAAGCAATAAGTTAAGGGCATAGGAATTGTAGTAGGGACTACTGTAAATGATATGCAACTAATTTGGGAAGATTTAGGAACCCTTTGAGTACTTTTGTAAGAGTGTCAGGTGAGTTATAAAGTGATAATGACTTGATTTTATAGCCTCATGTAGAATAAAATTGTTATGATACTATTACATAGGTTAGAGCATTCATGATGAAATCCCAAATCATTAATTTTGAAACCATAAATGATCAATGGTCTTGGAGACCCACCTATGGAGGTGAAGGCAACTAAACAGGTCTCCTATCCATGGGAACATGCATTTTTGTGGATGCATCTATGAAGGTTTAGGAACGTCGGTGTAGGTCATTTGTATTGAATGTTCTTGGACATAGGTAGGATGCAATGACTGTGTTTGGGGACAAATAAAGCTCAAGGGAGGAGAAATGTAGGATAAGGACCTCTCACTAAATTTGATATCTACTCACATTGTGTTTTTAAATATTATGGGATGAAGTTATTGCATGTGATTCCCCCTTTTCATAAGTCTTTTTCTACAATGACGATTTTAAAACCATGTTTGGTGTCAAACTCGATCTCTGTGTGAAGTGCATCCCCTCTATTTACCTTGAGGCGAGGCTCTAGAGGAGGTTCTAAAAATGAATGAAACTTTAAGAGAAAAATCTTGATCTGCATATTCAATGGTTCTTGGCTAGAAATCCTGACCCTCTATGCATCGATCTCCAAGCATTGGTGACCCATTATGGATGGTAAGGATGAAATATACTCATGCGCAAGGGTTTATTAATTTTTGTTTTTGATCCGATTCATGATAGGGAAACCATACTCAATAATCTTTGGGACTATGAAATTCATTAATTACTACCAAAGCCACGATTTTCGTCTTTCAACCTCACCATTAAGGTATTCTCTATTAAACATGTTTGGGTTAGACTACCACATCTTCCTCTATAATTTTGGACCAAGTCTTGTTTCATGAATATTTGTTCAACACGAAGAATAAACCTAGTGATTAATAGCATAACCAAACTAATTTTGAAAGGAACGATAAGAAGATTGTTCCAAGCCGCGATCTCAGATGATAATAGCACACCACATTAGATTTACAAAACAAAAGAGCTAAAATACCATATGTGAAAATCCATCATAATCCATAATGCTCAATATATTACAATAGAATGACTTGAATTATTCAATAAGAAAGATGCACATATAGGAGGAGGGAAGTGCAACTACTAACTAAATCGGTGGTGAATAACTCCCACTAAGCGACATCTTGGTAGTTAAGCTAACTCCAAAAGAATAATAAGCTAACTCCACATAACTAAGAAGCTAACTCAACACAACTAGTAAGCTAACTCCACACTAGTAGTACACATAAGTAAGCTAACCCAACAAGTGTAGGGCTAACACAAGTGTAAGAATTATTTCGATAAATAAATAAAAGGATAAATAATAACCTACATTAACACCCTCCCGTAAGCATAGCTTAGGTGGGTGAAAAATAAGGTGGGTCTCGAAAATAAGGTCGATGAGGTACCCACGCACAACGATCGAGAAAAATGGACACCGTAAGGTACCCAAAACCAGTAATATCAAAGTAGAGAGAAAATCATGTTGGAAGATATCCTCGAAGCTCGGCTCCAAAACTCGTACAATGATGAAGAAGTGTAGTGCGCACGGTGGTCGAATCCTTTGCTCGATCATAGAACTCAAAAACAAGCTGTCACATCGGGCTTCACCAGAATAGCTCCATGGAAGGAGATTGTCAATGGAGTGATGTCGAAAGTGAAAAACAAACACCAAACATAATTTGATGAACTGCTACAAATAGGTGTGCCACAATCCAAGAACAACCAAGGCAACAAGGTGGACACGAGATCCAAATAAATAGGAGTGCCATGATCCAAGAAAAGACAAGGTAATAAGGCAAGGACACGAAACCCAAAGAAGCAATATCAACACCACACCCTCCCATACTGCAGAATGGGTAGAGTGACACCACAGATCTGTATGAGTTGTCAAAATCAACTACTCGAACACTGACAAACTAACACTGGGCTCCACCAGAATAGCTCCCACAAGAGAGACTGTTAACATGCCAAAAAAAAGTGTCGAAAATACAGATCCAAAATATCTCAACAAACAAGAGAGATATAAATGTATACACCCATAGATACAAGAATGCAATACCCAAAAGTTTAGGACGTCGGGCTCAACCGAAATTGCATCCACAAGTGATCACAACACCCTCCCAAATTTGACACTTTATAATTAAGTGCATGTAAATATTACAATGAATAAAAATACATTTTACATTTGAAATATGTGTATAAAATTTTCACCAATGCGTAGATCTTGAAAAATACACAATTTTAAAAAAAAGATCACCTTAATCCGAGCTACGGATCAAAAGTTATGAGCTCTAGAAGGTTTTGTTATTAAAATAATATTTTAATGTTGATCTATTTTTTTAAAAGGTACACGTGACACCCAAATGTCCAAAGTGTAAAAGAGTGCATCCACATGATACAGGCTTGCGAATAAAGGATAAAACCCTATGCCTAAAACCTAAAAGCTAACCTGCGCCTGTGTTAGCTTCTTAGTTATGTGGAGTTAGCTTACGGTCTTTTAGAGTTAACTACCGAGTATCGATTAATGGGAGTTCTTCACCACTGATTTAGGTAGTAGTTGCACTTCCCTCCTCCTCCTATATGTACATCTTTCTTATTGAATAATTCAAATCATTCTATTGTAATGTATTGAGCATTATGAATTATGATAGATTTCCATATATGGTATTTTAGCTCTTTTGTTTTGTATTAACTCAACACAACTAGTAAGCTAACTCTACACTAGTAGTACACCTAAACAAGCTAACCCAAAATGTGCTTGGATTTTTAATATACTTCAATACATAAACAATAATGAAAGTAATTTAATTCTATCATTTCAAAACATTTCATCAATTATGCATTGTAAATTTCCTTATTTTTGTGAGGAGCAGATTGTCCACATATACTTGACTAGATATACAACTATTTTTGAAAAAGAAGTTGAATCTTCAAATTCAAAATACTTGAAATTCATTTTCAACGGGCTCTCAATGAATTTTTCATACCGAGGCTCTTAGAATAGTTTCAATCAATACATCCATTTTACTAACTTGCACAATTTTTCTTTAATCGCCAATTGTAATTTTTTGAAGATGAATAATATAAACCATTTCATCAAAATCACCATTCAAAAACTAATTCTCACGTCCATCCGATGGACTTTTTATTCATATTATCTGTTTGTTAAAGACAACAACACTAGAATATTTATTCCATTCATTATTGGAAAAATTTCGCTTACTAATAAATCCCTTATTTTTAAGTATATCCTTTTGTGACAAGCTTGAATTTGTATTTGTCAAGTGATTCATTTGTTTTATATTAGTTTTAAAGACCAACTTGCATCCAATGGGTTCATAATGGAGTAAAGGATCAACTAACAAGTTCCATTCTTGATAAGGGTATCATATTCAATTTTCAATTCCTTTCTCCATGCTTAAGATTTTTAGATTGTTTAAAGCCGGAAAAAAATAAAAATTGGGCTGTTCTTCTAAATGGCCTTCCAAGAAAACTTTTCTAGATTTATCTTGAATATCTTTTATGATCACATGCCTAATTGCTAAACATGGAATAGATCTTTGAAATCTAAAATTGAAATAAATATTAATTTGAATTGTATATATGAAATACTAGAAATCAAGGATTGCAATGTGATAAAGTGAGTAATATTGTTTGAAATCTCTATTAAACATTTAATTTTAAATGAAACATAAAATTATTGGAAATTAAAAATTAAAACGTCAGAAAAATGAGATGAACGGATGAAATGAGATAACGAGGGTCCACTAATAAGCCTTCTAATCAATCATTAATTGAAAATTATTTACTTATCTCTCACTTTGATATATTTACCAATAAATATTTAAAATTATAATAAAGGAGAAAACAACACAAATTTTCAGCCATTTCGTTGATTGTAGGGAAAAACTCTAATTGTTGAGGTAAATTTTTCCAAAGAAAAATTCTAAACAATAGAGTGATAAATTATATATACATTTTGCAAGAACAAAAAAATCTAAGATGATTTTGGGTCTAGGCATAAAACTATTGAAACAATTTTCAGTAGTACATTAAAATTCTGCCAAAAATAATAAATTTTAATTTTACACACAATTTTTAAAAAATTAAGTACTATTTCTGAAGATTCTGATTGAAGGTGTATTGATTGGATTTAGGTTATAATTCTGACTTTTTTGGCATGTCTTTAATAATAAACTATATTAATTATTAATGTGTTCAAAACTATGATTTGAGTAACTATTTTCACTATAAACAAGTAGGATATTAAAAATATGTACCCATGTATTTAACATTTGAAATTAATTTGTGTATAGAATCTAAAAGTAGTTGTTTTTTTATTATTGAAAAATGTTTATAAAATGCACACAAACAAAATAAGTACATAAAACATACAAATCGGTATATGGGTCTTGTTTCTTTTATAGTTGATTATTAAGTTGTGTTATTTCTCAACTACTTTTTATATCTCATTTTAAATTGTGAAATTTATACAACCAAAATATTTATCTCCAACAAATTTTAGAATTTTTTCTTTTTAATATTAACAAAAATAAAAATAAAATTAATGTCACACACACACACACACACACACACACACACACACTCCTAAATATTTTAAAGCATATAATAAACAAGACTACTTAGGCAGAGCTGAATTAAAGGTTATGAGCACCTAGACAATAATTGATGTGGGTGACCTTCTTACAATTTTAATTAATATTTTTTCCATCAAATAAATAAATAAATAAAATCTATTTATATTATTAGATCGTAATAAATCACTAACTTAGAGAAATTGGATGCTATAAATTTATCAAATAAGAACAAGTAAGAATCCATAGATGGATAGAATTAAATGTATCGAGAATGCAACCACATAATTTTTTATACAAGGTTGGTTATTCTTTATGTACCAATATAATTAGATAATGGGACTCAAAACTAAAGAGAACATCATATTTTTGTAACTCAATAAAAATTCTTAGGTAGCTCCCATAGTTTTGTGAAGAGTGGTATTTGGATCAAGCCTACTAATTCCTCCATAAAAAGATGTATTTCCCCTAGTACATTAGGAATAGAGAAATAACTAATTCTTTCTTTCAATTACACTTGCTTTAGCTACACTAGTGACATTATAAAAGATACATGAACCTTTCCTAAAAAAAAACATTACACACTTAAGCTACGTTAGAGAATAGGTAACAATACTAACAATATTGTATGATCTTAAAAATATGCATATGTATTTTTACTTGCAAAAATATTATAGTATATTTTTATGTGTATGTGTGAAATTTATGTTACTTTATAATAATATCGATAAAAGAATCAATTAATATTGATTTCAAGTAAAAAAAATTGACATTAAATTCTAATATAGTCAAAAAATAAATATCTATAGATTTAGATGCCCCTTAAATATTGATGCTCTAGAGACGGTTGCTTAACCTTCCTAGGTTTTAATCCCCACTTTAGGGCTTATTGAATTTAATCAATACTTAATACCCAGAAGATATTTTTTTGTTTGAAATCTGACAGGTCATAGACTGCCATTCCACGGATTAGGTGGGTAGATTTCTTCAGCTAAGCGGCTAAGGATTGAGGGGTTCCATTCCGCCAAAATATGCTTGGGCTACGATCTTGGACTCATCCCTTATCACGGTATCTTTGGGTCTTTGTCTCAGGAAAAATTGGACCATGGTGGGCTCTTTGTGAACCAAGCAACTTCACCAATGGGCCAACGACCATTCGATACCTATAAGATATTTGGAATGCAAACCCATTAAGTGACAAGATATTATAATTTGTAATTTCCATACATACATAAATTTATAATATTTAGAAATGTAAAAATATAAATAATGATTTTGACATGAAATAACCATATTCAAGATGTTAGCCATCTTAATTTGTTTTATCTCCAACAAGTTTTAAGATGTTCTTAATGTAAAAATATAAATAACGATTTTGACATGAAATAACCATATTCAAGATGTTAGCCATCTCAAATTTTTTAATTTCCAACAAGTTTTAAGATGGTATTTTTCAACACTAACTATATCTCTTAATAATATATTATTTTGTTTTACTTTACATTTCTAAACATAAGGGAGAGGAGCCAATGGTTGTGCACCCTAAGTTGAGGGTTGTACAACACCCACATAAATACCATAAATTTGAAAAAAAAACCCTTTAATAGATTTTTTAATTTTTAATGTATATAAATTTTTTGAGCATTTATATTGTATGGAAAGTGGGTTTTTAAGGTATTTAAATCAAGTAGTTTTCCATACAAAGAAATTTAGGGTGGACCATTTATTGGGCATTATGTCATGCATATTTTTCCACTTATGTGGCATCATTTGATTGGGTGATTGTTTGATGTGATTTGATGTGACTCTTTTTATTGGCTACTTTTTTCAAATTTTAAGTGGGAAATGTGCATGTACTAGTCCTTGATTTTATATTTACCCTCACCATTATTGGTCCATGCTCCACTATTGGCTCCTCTCCCTTATAGACCATATCACTTACTAGCAATGAAAGTTATTCAATACTTAATGAAAGATTTGTTGAGTTAATTAACCACACATTTAAGTATCATTAATAATAAAATATACCCGTTATTTCCACTCATACCAAAAGAAAAATGACATCCCCCTCTATATTTTTGCACTCTCGACCATTAATATATAATTTTCATTAAAATATTACAATAAGAATGATAGTAACAAAAATCAAGTTTTAGCAAAGAGCATGACTCAACTAACTATAAAAATATTGCTATTAAAATTAAAATTAGGGCGAGTAAAATAAATGTGATTTTGTAACAACAAAATCAACATTCCATGCCCACCACCTAAATTGATTTGATGATATATTTTACTTTTTTCCTTATAAAACAAAATATTTAGAATATTAGAAGTTAGAGTCTAAATTAAAATATCTCGTGGTTGAAACAAATGTTTTCTAGTCACCTTAATAAAATTTCTTTACATGCGTTCTAAAAAATCTTAAAGAGATAAATCCTTTTATTTTCAAAACAATTCAAAATATGTTTTATTTTTTTATCTTTGAAGGCATTCCCCTATGGAAAAGGCCTTTTTAGTCGCTCATGCCACCGGCTTAATTTTGTGATTGTTTTGACATTTTCACAGTTGCATGTTAAATTTGATGGGTCATTTTCATTGATGGGAGGGTTTCGAGTGTCTAAATTTTTATGATCACTTCCAGGATGCAAATTTGAAGGCGGCAATTTGAAACTTGATGTGCATACGAAAGAGGAACCGACACATTCACCTTCAACGGGCCCTTCAACAACTTCATCGCCTCCAGAGGAATGGTGCCACTGTACCCGATGCCTCCCTTTCTTCAAAAACACCCTTGACATCGTCCACGCCATGCATGTTCTCAGCAATTGGGTTCCCACACAACTTGTGGATTTCATCATTGTATGATATATACAAGATCTCAAGAGGCCCGTCGGTGTTTTCGGCTCGACCATTTCTTTTGTGTCGAGTTGATCTTCTTCTTCTTCTGCATACAACAAAGAAAACAACGCATGCAGTAGTTTCCTCTCAGAGACCATTGAACCCACTCCAGGTACAGATACAAAGCCAGATCAATCAATTTGTATATAGTAAAATGAGGAGATATTAGGGTTATATATTTATCTCCATTTACGTGTCCGATTTAACCCATAATGGTGTTGATTTTAGGATGGCTATTAACTAGAGCTTCGTTTAGCACAAGTGCTTTTTCTTTGGACCCCTTTTCCCTTTATGCACCCCTTCTTCGACCCTTTTGTAGGCCACCTCCCCATAATAATCTAAAATCTAAAATTTGTTGTACCTGAACCAAGCTATCATTAAATTTCCTAAAATTTGGACTATTGTTTCAAACCATTTTTCTTGCTAAATGGCAACCTGGAAGTTAACTTCAAGCTTTTGGGTTGCAGGGTATTTGTGGCGACATGGAACGTAGGAGGCAAATCACCTTACAATGGCCTCAAGTTGGATGAATGGCTGCATGCATCACCTCCAATAGATATCTATGTTTTGGGGTACAGACAAAATCCCCTTGTTTCATACATTCGAAATATGAATATAGTTGCACATATATTATTTAGTATATTTTATGGGGTTTAACTTTTGGGGGCGTAAAAGTACTTACAATTTATGTACAGACATCCAAAGTTCAAAACCAAGAGATGATATCTTCCAAGATCCCTCTTTCCAATCAGAAGTAGACCTAAAATGGAGGCCCACTGTTCAGGAATTAAGAAGGTGAATGGATAGATTAAAAAAATGTCATAATACATTCAGAGAGACCAAGTAGTTCTCAGTATTTTACAGAAAACAAGAAAAATAACTACAGAAACCATAAACAATATATTTGACAAAATGTTTAACCATTCACCTAGCAACCAATGGCCAAACCACGAATGATGGGTTATTTAGATTTCTTGGGAGTTTTCCCACAAAGAAAATCAGAAAACCCACTTACAAGGAAGGAAAAATGTACAACCAAACCCTAGCCACAGCTGAAACATATAATTCAAGTTTCTAGTTTTTAGGAAAAAGGTAAAATAGATTTCTGTTTATAAGAAGTAAAAGTAAGATGTCTAGTAGTTTTAATTAAGGTATAAATAACTGCAAGCATGTTGTTGCATATTATGGCATGGTAAAGGTCTAAATAATCTCTCTTATGTTCATGGGGAATCAAATTTCTCGACCATCGACCAATTTATTCAGTTTTTATGTTAGAAGTAGAAATACTCAATTTAATCAAATTGAAACAAGCCTTGATGAGCTCGGGTGCAAGATTGTAAGTAGAAGAGTGTTTGACCTAAACCAGTAGTTGTCATTAAATTTCCAAATCTTTGATGTGAGTATTCGATCCTTGGGAGTTGCTAGCATCATTCTGAGTACATAGAATCTGTGAAAATGCATGTCTCCTACATTAGAACCAACTGGACATTAAAAATTCATAAGAAAGCCTCAAGCCTATTATGCTAATTACTTGTCCTTAACAATTGTGCTCTGATGCTTTGGTTTCTCTTTCCTATTCAACGGGAATCACATCTTTGGTGATATTTTATGGGGTTTCAAATAATGACTAAATTTTGACATCAAAGTGTGGAGTGTTTGTGAATGGTAACACTTGTTGGAGAATACTGCAAGGAATTCACATTCTCGTCTGTTACTTGGTGTGCTTGCATGGGGTCAATATTCTTCTTTGATTTAAATTCCAAAATAACATGATGTTACATTTTATTCTTCATAGGTAGCAGTTCATTATTTGTATTAGATCACTTTTACCTCTTTGCAACATCACCATATAAAAAAATCACCCTTACATTTTAGTCTAGCCTACAAGGGAATTATATCAATGTGATTGTCTTCTCTTCATTTTATAGTATTGGTTATCTGAGGAGAAAAATAGTAGGAACTAAAGGGAAATGTTTCCCATTTTTATGAATATGTTTTTCAACCGAGCATTTCTTATTAATTGCAAAGATGTTTGCAAGGGCCAAGTAGGGTGCTCATAGGTCCGAGATAAGGCTTGAAGCCGGGTTCAATGTTGATCCAAAGCTAGTAGTGGATCTGGTGCCAGTCTTTAACAAAAGAGAGCTCAACCAAACACCAAGGGGGGATTGTCTGGGGGATCTTTATATACTTACAATACATGTGATTTTTGTTTCATTACAATACTTATTGTCTAGTGTTAGTTTTGACATTCTGGAAGTAAAAATGTATGTTTTTTTCTGCAAAATATTAGAATTTGTGTTTATTTGAGGTGTTTCTGGGTGTAGATATGAATTTTCCACCTTTAGATTTTTGGAAGCTTGACTAATTGGTATCCAATTAACTATCTTAAGTCTTGGTCCATTATTTTCAGGTCCTTATGAGGGGGAATTTTGGAATATTCGTGTGGAGTTACCGAGATGCCTATCCATACAAATCTCCATCAATAGGATTTGTCAATAAAATTTTCATCCCAATGTCGATGAGACATATGTATACTTTCTTGTTCCTTAAGACTCTAAGAGTGCATAATTCAATCAAATGTCACTTCCATATGATATGCTAGTGAGTGACTATCTTATAAATAATATACATAAGTAGGATTTTAATGATTGTTGTAAGCAAACTTATTATTCTAGAAGCTTGATATTTGTTTTGAACTTTTCATTCAAGACGGGTTCAGTTTGCCTAGATGTAATCAATCAGACTTGGAGTCCAATGTTTGGTAAGTAATTTTTTAGTGTCATTACATGGGGTTTGTCATTTCTTACCAAATACTTATTTTGCATTTGTTGAATTTTAGTTATAAATTTATCAAGCAGGATCTTTATATACTTACAATACAAGTGATTTTTGTTGTAGATCTTATAAATGTATTTGAAGTCTTTCTTCCTCAAATTCAACTACCTACAGATCCTTTAAATGGAGAGGCTGCAACTTTAATGATGCATGATAGGAATGTCTATGAATAGAAAGTAAAAGGTAACATTTTTGCTATCCTGTATATTTTGGTCCAATGTTTTATAGAATTTACCTGAATTTTTATTGACTGCACTTTTGTTGCTCACAAATTAGTAGCTATTTATGTGTAATTTTTTTGTATTTGTAACATCAGTTCAATTCAAGTACTTGTAACCAAATTTTTGTGTTCGCATGACCAGGACACAAATAGTCATATTTTTGAATGTAGATTATGTGGTCTCTCCTAATGGAATTGTACTTACTAATCTTTCTCTTGTTGATTTTGCAGAATACTATACAAGATATGCTAAGTTAGAGGATATAGGAGCAAGAAAACAATAGGAAAGCATCGATGATGTGATGAAGAATTTAGTGAAGATGAATATGCATCTACCGATGAGGAAGTGGCTAGACATATAGATCCATGACTATTGGACTATTTGATTGAGTGCACTATTTTGCACATTAATTTCATGATGATTAATCAGATATAGATGCAACATGCAGAACCTTATTGCATTATCTGGAAATTTGTGATGGATTCATACTCTTTGTCGGTTTGGAGATGTCAAGCTCTGTCACAAATGTGGATTTTCACCTGTACATATTGAATTGTAAAGCATTGTAATATCTTCCATTTTAATTGAAACAATTACCTGGTTGTAACTGCAAGGTATTCTTTGTGCTTCATGATGTGCGCTACTAAATACAACTAATTGTTTGAAAATTAGATTCTTGAGTGTGTTCATTTTTAAGCAATATGCATGGAAGTCAGTTGTCTTAAATTTTAGCCATGATTGTTTCGTTTTTCACACAATTTTTCAGTGACAAGCTGCATATGACTTTAGTGTTGAGTGTTGAGGTTAAATCGCTCAAGAACAGGCCATGTTAACTATAGATTGTCATACCCAGCGGAATAAAATTATTCCCTTGCACTATTTCACAAAAAGCTAAGAAATTAAAAATATTGGAAATTTACATATCCTATTTTAAGGGTATTGCTGGCTAGACATGTCATGCGGGTTGTAACACCCACAAATTTCTACTCTCAAAGCAAAATAGAACTAATAATTTAATAATCAAATTTATGGTAATAATTTTTTTGTTTTAAAAGGGGTTTGCAAGGTTAGACATTTCCACAATTAATAAATTCTTGGTTAAAGTCTTTCTACACAAGCTTGTGAAAGTTGGAATTTAATTAATAATTAATTATTATTAATTTACTTCCTAAGATATATTTATGGTTTAAAGCATCTACTAAGCTCCATTAGTTTAATTAGTTATCATGCACCAAGATTACTTTATTTTCTAACACAAAGGTTTAATTGTTTTGCCTAGCCACTAAGTGGCCCCATTCACCCCATTACCCATGTTATTTTTACATTTCATTTTCACAAAAATACCTCCCACTTAAGTGAGGTAGGGTTTAATTTGGGCCATTGGATTGAATCTATCCTAGCCCTTAGATTTGGGTTGCCCTAAATATCCTTATGGGTTTTCTTTTATTTCTATTTACCCTAAAACAACCTCATTTGCTGATATTGTTTTACGGGTTTTGGAAGAGGAGAAGCTATAAGAGCAAGAAGTGCATCCATGAAAAACTTTGCTTGGTTTTGTTAGGTTAATTATTATTTACCTAATATAATCAATTATGCATTATGATTAGTTAGATTATTATTGCTTATATTTAACCATATAATTGTTTTTTCTAACTGTGAAGAATTGTTAACATGTAATGTTTGTCTTTATTTGATTCTCATATGGAATTTGTTGCTTTATGTTGTAGTAAATACATTTGTATTCATCGCCGTACAATTCCTATAAGAATTGTAGCACTCCATTGTAATGTATGTTGATTGAATATTAATAAAATTCATCAGTGATTCTACCCCCTGTTGCTTAGATTACATTTGGTTTCAGAGCAAGTTAAAGGATATTGGAGGATTGCAGCAGAGTTTGAGGAGCATTGGAGAAGCTTGTGCAAGCAAAGGAGAGCGAGTTGCCTCGTAACTTCCTAGCCCCATCCCTTGCAATACTATCATTAAATTCCTCAAAGCGCCATCAAATTCATCAAAACCACCTTTATTAATTGTAATTAAGGTTGAGGAGGATAAATTACACCAAGGAAGAGATTACAAGCTCAAAGGAAGGAAGAAAATTGATCTAAGACACCATACACACTCAAAACCGCCTTCATTTTTGCCAAAACTGCTGTTATTTTTTTCTCTTTGCTTGAATTTTTTCTCAAAACAATCTTTCCCAAACCATGGATTTTTGAAGAGGTATGGTTTTACAGTTTGGAAGTGTTTAATTACAATTTGCTCTTTACATATACTTGTTTAGCTTAGCCACCCAAGTGGCTAGCATAAATTTTGTAAGAAAATTCCCATCAAGGGATGTCAAGGGTCAAATCCCCCGCCCCCTCACCCACTACCAAATTTGGCAAGAAATTTAGTGGAAATGCTAACTTTAGTGGTAAATTCAAATTTAGTTATAACTAACTAAATTTAGCGAGAAAAATCCTATTTTAAGGCAAAAGATGTTTTGTCCTCCACTCTACATATTTTTGCATTTTGAGCACTTTTTACCAAAGGAGGGCTACCTAAAAACTTCATTTTGAGCTAGTTTTTTACGGTTTTTTTCTCAAAAAGCCGTATTGGGCTCCGGAGGTCACGGGGCCCAAAAACAAAAACTTTTACCTACCATTCAATTTTTCCAATTTTTTGAATGTAATTGTATACTTCAGTGTATTGTACTAATTTACAGGTTGTCATAGTCAACTATAAACATTATAACTACTCAAAAAATGGTAGAGAATTGTAATAAAAAAAGTGAAATTTGGTTCTAAAACACTCACGAGATCCTAGATCTCATTCGTAATGTTCGGTATATACAGTGCCTCTGGGAAGCGTTTACGAGTAAATCCGTCGGACTAATATTGCACTTAACACCTAATATAGCTATAAGAACGTCATCTGGGCATCATCCCTTTAAATCAACAGGGAGTAATAAGGTCATAATGCACACACTATGAGCCATCCCATCCGTCTGTGAATGATTGCACGACATAAATTTGGATTGAGAAATTCTCTGAGTATATAGCAAAGTTATGTGCGCGTATAAGGACATTTATTTGAGCCAGTGTCAATAATCACATAGACCCCTTTCAAGATCTTGTCTTGGTACCACATATCAAATTCTTTCACATACATTAATGCCTCTTTCACGTACGCATTGGTTATATAGAAAGGACAAGCTTATTCCACATACCATTTGGGTATATCGAGGAAGGACATGTATATAGAAATTTTTAGTATATCGATGTGACGGTATATATATTGGGAGACCTTAAGTGATAAGAGCCTAACCCTGTCGATCATTTTACGTAAAATGGGTACCAATGCCCCCAATTTTTTTCTTCCAGATTCACAACTACTCGGAGGAAAAACTATCTTTGTATGGAAGACAAAAATCAAGACCCAACTTGAGTTTGAAGAGATCTGTCCTATTGTGAATGACACTCTGACTAGATCAACTATTGATATAATACAACAATGACATTTTGATAAAGCAAATCAGAAGGCCAAACTCATCATCTTATTTGGAGTGTTCGATGATGTGCAACCCCACATTTGAGATGCCAAAACAACTAAAGAAGCGTGGGATAAGTTGAGCATGGTATACGAGGCCAAAAACAAGAATGTTATACTAAATTTGCAGAGTCAATTACACACATTGAAGTTCAAGCAGAATGAGAAAATTGAAGCTTTCTTGAGAAGAGTTGCAGAGTTAAGGGCTTAAATTCTAACCTTGGGAGAAGCGATCATAGATGAAGCTCTCGTTCCCATTGTTCTAAGAGCTCTCCCTTCTTTTTACCATATTTTTGTAACAACGCTAAACTTGTCAGACATGATAGTTAGTTTTGACAAAGTGGTAAACCTCTATGCAACAAGAGGAAGCCATGCATAATAAGGATGATGAAGAGAAACAAAAATTTTCTTCACATTAAAAATGGAAAGGAAAAGGTAAAGGAAAACTTAATTCCTATCAAAAGTCCCAAAATCAAGTATCGCATCAAGGGAAAATCAATAGAAGAAGAAATGTCCAATTTGTAAAAGAGGACATGACTTAAAAGATTGTTGGTATAATACTTACAAGAAAGGTTCATCAAGAAAATCTAGACCTCCACAACAACAATCTCACAAGGGACATTCTAACTACAATCAAGGGCAGAAAAAGGGTAACTGGAAAAGAAAACCCTATCAGCAAGGAAATATTGTTGAGCAATAAGAACAATCAGATAATGAAGACTACTTGTACACTGCTCGATCAAGTGAACCTTCCATGTCATCTAGTGATGTATGGTATGTTGATTCAAGAGCCACTCGACACATGACCGGCCACAGATACTGGTTTACTTCAATGAGGGACACGCCTTCGAAAAACCATGTTTCGTTAGGTGATGATTCTTCATACATAGTTCAGGGGATTGAGAACATTTCTCTACCTCTTGGTTCACACAATTATAGATTGTCAGATGTATTATATGTCCCTGGGTTGACTAAAAATTTGTTTTCAGTCAGTCAACTCCTAGATCACAACTTAAAAATTGAATTTGATAGTCATTCCGGCAAGAAAACGTGTTTAATTCGAGACAAATCATGAGGCTCAAAAATAGTTGCAAAAGCCTCTAATGTGGGACACATGTTCCAACTTGATTTTTTCCACATAGATGATCAAGCACTTGTGGCTAAGAACTCTACCTCTACACAGTTGTGGCATCGAAGACTTGGTCATGTTAGTTTCAAGTATCTCGAGACACTTCATCGATGTAATATGGTAAATGGATTACCATCTCTTCAGAAGGATACAGAAAAGTGTCCTCACTTCCTAATAGGTGAACAACACAGAGATTCGTTTAAGAAGAGTACATATCGAGCACATGGTAAGCTTGATCTAGTTCATACCAATCTTTGCTGTCGATGCAACCAAGTCATTCTAGGTTCTAATACTTCATGCTTTGTGTTGATGACTACTCATGGAAAATGTGGATATATTGTCTTCGCAAGAAAAGTGAATCTTTTGAAACCTTCAAGAAGTTCAAAGTAGTTATTGAGAATGAAAATGGTCGTCACATCAGAACTCTCCATTCTGATCGAGGGGGGGAATTCACCAGTGATGAGGTCAAAGAATACCTACATGCTCATGATATTTTTCGACAAATGCCTCCTCCACACACACCACAACAGAATGGTGTTGTTGAGAGAATAAATTTTACTATCATGGAAATGGTGCGATGTATGATCAATGAATCTAGACTTGCAAATACATTTTTGGTAGAAGCAACAAAGAAAACAATATATTTGTTGAACAGAGTGCCCACTTTTGATCTTGACGGAGTAATGCCACATTAAGCATGGTTAAAGTGGAAACCATCTGTTGCACACCTTAGAGTATTTGGGTGCAAAACAAGTATGCATATACCTAATCGAATAGAAAGAGATTGGACATGAAGTCACAAAAAGTCATTTTCATTGGCTACAGTGAAGAGAATATTGGGTATAGATTGATGGATCCAAAGACCATGAGAGTATACACAGCTGATATGTTGAGTTCTTTGAGAAGAAGGAAGCAAAGTCTCCTCCTCCAGACTCACTTGATGTAGATTCTTCACCAGTTGTAAAAAATGAAGCTGATGTTCCCACAAATGATGAAAGTGATGATGGGGATGATGGTGATGATTTGATAGAACCACGACCCATGGGAACAGTTCAATGTATGCCCAAGTGGTGTAATAGCATGTTACGAGATGCAAGAATGGATGCTCCACTAGATACATCCACCCCTGGACCGTGGAATCACAGTAAAGTAAGAGAATAATTTAACTTTTCTTTAATGAGTAGAGTTATTGAATTTGATGAGCCCTCTACAATCCAGAAGCCCTACAATCAAAAGCTTGGAAAGATGCCATGGATTTTGAATATCAATCAATAATGAAAAACAACACTTGGCATCTTGTTGATCTTCCACCAGGGAAGAAACCCATTAGATGCAGATGGATATTCAAAATGAAGTACAAAGTAGATGGGATAGTGGACAAGTATAAAGCGAGACTAGTAGCAAAGGGGTATGCACAAAAAGAAGGCATTGACTACGAGGAGACATTTTCTCCCACAACTAAGATCAAAATGATCAGGATGATCTTTGCTTCACTTTGCACAGTTTGGTTGGAAAGTCCCTCAGATGGACGTAAAAAGTGACTTCCTAAACGAATATTTACAAGAAGAAGTCTACATGACTCAACCAAAGGGATATGTAGTACCTGGTAAAGAAGCAAAGGTATGTAGACTCAGGAAATCTCTATATGGCCTCAAATAGGCACCCCAGGAATGGTACATAAAAATTGATGAGCATATTGTACAACATGGATTTGTTAGAAATACATACAATCCCAATCTTTACCTCAAAAAACAAGGGGGAGATTGTAATTGTCATTGTCTATGTCGACAATTTAGTCATCATTGGAAGTTTAGTGAGGATGATGGATGCAACAAAGAAAGATCTTAATCGATCATTCGACATGACATATATAGGGATAATGCACTATTGTCTTGGATTGAAAGTATGGTAGAAAGAGAATCACATTTTTGTTTCTCAGATGAAATATACCAAGATGACGCTCGATAAATTTAGGATGATGGATTACACACCAATTGTTACAAATATGGAGAATAGATTGTAGTTATCTCGTTCAGATCCATCTCTTGAGTTAAATGCCACTCTCTATCGACAATTGATTGGGAGTCTCATTTACCTTACCTACACTAAACTAGATATCAGATTTTTAGTGAGATATCTATCCAAGTTCATGCAGGAACCCAAATTTTGTCATTTGAAAGTAGCAAGGCGCATCTTGAGATATCTCAAAGGATCAATGGATCTTGGTTTAGAATATAATAAGAATGAAAACTTCTTCTTATCTGGATATTTGGATTTAGATCATGTAGGAAACATTGATGACAAAAATCCACTTCAGGGTTTGTGTTCTTTATGGGATCTGGACCAATATCATGGGGAAGCAAGAAACAACACTTTGTTTCTCGTTCTTCCATAGAAGCCGAGTATCGTTCGGAGAAGCTATCTGTGAAGCGATATGGCTATGTCACATACTAGAAGGACTTGGAATACCACAAGACAAACCAACCACCATGTATGTTGACAATGAAGGTGTTCTCAAACTTATTCACAATCCAATTTTTCATGAAAGAATAAAACACATTGAGGTACTTGTACACTTCATACGCGAGAATGTCTTGAAGTACAATAAACGGACTTGATTTTGTCCAACAACTAAACAATGAGCATATATTTTCACAAAGTCACTTGCATGTGAAAAAATTGAAGCGTTCAAAGAGTTCCTCTCCTCATCCCTTGAGACAATGCAAAATTAAGGTGGGAATGTTAGGGTAAATAGTAATTTTTCCTAGTATTTATTGTTACTATAGGTAACTATGGTAAATAGGTTAATTAGTTACATTGTTATATGGTTATATTCTTTAACCATATTATTTATTTATTTATTTTAACTATATTCTGTTGTATTTAGTTTTGTTATGCTTCCCGGATGATTTTTGGAAGCTTGTGTATTAAGGAATATTGTTGGACCTATGTAACATCCTTTAATTATTTGTATCCTCATTGTGGAATACATACATACATACATACATACATACATATATTGTAGCTTGCACTGTGTATTTTAATAATTTCACATTAATACAATGATACGAGGCTTCTATCCTGTTTGTGAAATTACATGTTTTAGTTGAAAAGGTTTTTACTATTGTAAGATTCTCATTACTTAATGTAGAGATCCTACCATGGATATGTTTTTTTGTTATTTAATGTAAACATCCTTTGAGTTCAACAATTGGGGAAAACCCCATTTCATTAAATCTATAAATTTTACACATTTGGGTGCCATTAAAAGGGATTGAAAGGCTTAAACAATTAAATTTAATTAATTACTAGTTGTTGGTAGTTTCCTTTTGATGGTTTTAAGCTTAGATTTTAATTAAATGTCAATCTGGGTTTTCACAGTCGGGAATTTTAATTTTTGTCAAAAGTGACGACACCGTCGCCCTACATAGGCCAGAGGTCATGTGATCACCACCCTTCCTAGGGGCGGTTCATCGACTGCCACTTTGAGCTTGGTGGTGGTTCTAAAACTGCCGCTCAACACAAGGTGACAGTTCTGTTCCCTGAAAATAGAACCTTCAAAATATGTATTTTTCAACAATTTTTCTACATAAGTTGGTGTTTAATGCAATATACATTTTAACTAAGGTGTCTTCCATTTCTTTGTTGCTAGATTGATAATATATCTATTTTTATAACTCAAAATTACATAAACATAAACTCATTTATCTATTCTTTCTTTTGCAATACAATGCAAAGTTTGGGTATAACATCGATTACAATTCATTCTCTTTCAAATATTCAATTTTGCTAACAAAAAACAAAAAGAACTCAACAACACTTCCTTTCAATAACATCTTTCTTTTCCAAGTGTATATATATATATATATATTGTAACTTTAAATAACATACAAATTTAGGAGAGTTTCATTTCAAGCACACTATACAACTTAAGCTTTCTCCTTTCATTATAACATTACAAATTTGAATAACCAAATTTACAAATATTTATTTCAAACATACAAACGCTACAATCTTCCAATCTAAGTGGGAATAATAGAAGGATCACGTTACAACACAAAGATTGTTTAACAAGGTCAAAACACAAGTCTTCATTCCAAGTCATCTCCCAACTTCATAGCTTTCAAAATACATCCATCAACTCTTCAAAAACTTGGACCACAATACAAATAAAAGGGGGATAGGTGACTCTCTCTGCCCAACCTTTAATCCAATAAGAGGAGAATTGATCCCCTTATTGGCCCTTGAGCTCCAATCAAAGAACAATGAGGGGTCTTGAGAAACATTTGACAACTTTTACGACAAATGGCTTCCCACAAAACATACAACACATTCAAATGGACATACTCAACAATATTTACAACTTTATCAAACAACACATAGGCTTGATATCAAGCCAAAAGGAGAAAGGAATATGAGAGACATCTCCTTTTTCCTCCTAAGTGAAGTAGGAGTTTCACTCAAAAGCCTCCATGTGCACAATATAAAACAATCAATACATCCTTATCTCTCCCCTTGCAAATATGCAAAAATATGTCCATGGTTTCCTTTTCACTCCCCATAGGTGAAAATACTAATCACACTCCCTCCAAAATGCATGCCTCATAACTCCCTTTTCCCTCCCCAATGGTCCCATACTTCCATCTCCCACACCCTTCTTAAGGAAAACTACCCAACCACAAAAACCACATTCACAACACTCATACAATATTCAACAAGCACAATTTTTACATCCAAATGCATAAATAAAAGAATGACAAGTGGAGATCCTACCTCTCCATCAAGCTTCCAAGAGTATTCACTCCAACAAGCTTTTAACACCTTCAAGCCAAACACAATCCAAATTGAAACTCCAACAAGCTCCCAATTCCAAAAGTGCAAGAGAGAAAAATAAAACAAGTAACCCAAAATCCTTCAAATTCAATCAATAAATAGAAATGGGATGTGAGGATGATGAGGTGGCTCCATGTAGGATGTCACTTCATCATTCCTCCATTCCAACACACAAGTAAAACACCATGCCCAAGACAATAAATGAACATGTAAGACTTATGACATGCCCACATGACACTCAACTTGCACACCATGCTTATCAAGGAAAATTAATTGTGGTAAAGAGGAAAGTGTAATTATTTTCACTTTTACACTCCAAAATGCATAAATAAGCCTAAAATTAACTCCCCATACCATAGGTATGATTGTTGGATGAATTTAAGAGGAATGAGACAAGCTTAGCTTGTCCCACAAGCCTCAAAAAAGCCTCCCAAGTCAAAATATTAATTTTGAAGTTGGGAAAAAGTACACAACACAAAATCTAACACAAATATAATTTACACCACAATATTTCAAGGACCATCTACCCTCATAATTATCCAATTGTCACATCCTCATTTTAGTTAACAAATTAAGTTGGATTAACTAATTAAGACACATTAATAATTGCAATAAAGTGACTAAAATTTCTCAATAATTAAATACGTATAACACAAAATAAAACACACAAAATTAAAAGAAGGAAAACATTACACCCTATGGCCACACATGTGAGGTCACCCCATGGGAAACCTCCTAACTAGGCATGCAATAACATGACATAAACATTAGACACAAGTTGTCAAATTTGGCCATGTTGCAAAATACCCAACATTCTTTTGTGGTTGGTCTCATATCCCCTTTCGATGTATGATATAATGTCCCTGCAAACAAAAACAAAATACCTCTTTGGTCTCATGGTCGCATCAAAAACATCGAGAAATAATATATACATAGAAATCAATAATCGTCATCCAAAATTAAATAATTCTATCATTTATCAACATATCAAATAATTCGATTCTAAAATCCATGAGATTATAATTCTACTCAAGAACATCCAGAGTATAACGTGTCAGTATAAAATCCAAATAATGTAAATCAACATATATCAAACTATCTACCAGTGTCATCTAGTGTATCATAATCAAAATGTGAATCACAACATATCAATAGTCTAAATATCTGCATAGTCTATCATCTATTGCTCAATATATAATAATCAAAATGTCTAAGTATCAATCCAACAAGTAATATCATCATAATGAAAATAGTGTCGAAGAGGAGTGGGCACTACATCCCCCTCCCCTTAGAATCGACTTCCTTTTAGAAGTCATTGAAATAGGTGTGGAAATTGGGCCCGTAACAAAGTAGCATCCTCCCAAGTGGCTACAGTCTCATCATACCTATCCCACTAAAATCACAACTGGTCAATCTCGCAGCCTCGAAGGCCCAAGGTCCTGCGCTTTATAATGCACACGGGCTCCACAGTAACCTACCCCTATTCCTTCCCCTGCAATGCGGTCCAATCCAATACATAAGAGGGATCTGGAATGTATCTCCTAAGAACATAAACATGAAATACATATTGGACATGAAACAAGCTAGGTGGAAAGGCTAGATGATAAGCTAAGGGACCGATTCACTCCAAGATCTTGAATGGACCCATGAATCTAGGAGCTAACTTAGAGAATTTTCCATAATGAGATAGGGATCTTATGAGGTATGACACAAAGAAACACCTTTGTACCCATCTCATAGCTACGGTCAACTCTCCTCTTATCTGCATATTTCTTGTTTATCCTATGCCTCTTGAAGTCTCTATCTGATCAAAACAACTTGTTGCTCCATGTCCTATAACAAAGCTAGCCCAAGAGATACTCTGTCCTCCAATTTGTCCAACTCAATGGTGTCTGCACTCCCTTCCATAAAGTTTTTGAAAAGGAGCCATACCAATAGAACTTTGAAAGTTGTTATTATAAGCAAACTCCACCAAGTAAAAATAATCCTCCCACCTTGAATGATGGTCCATGACATACATCCAAAGCATGTCCTTTAAAATATGGTTCACCCGCTCTGTCCATCCATTCGTCTCTAAATGATATGTTGTACTGAAGTTGATACTCGTACAAGGGCATGCTGCATGGTAGTCTAAAAATGAAAGGTGTATAAGGGATCGTGGTCACAAATAATCTTCCATGAGATCCGATACAGTCAGACAATCTCATCTAAGTATACTAGCGTTACTACACTAGCTATATATGTGGTCTTCATTGGAGAAAAATGAGCCAATTTTTTCAATCTATCCACCATGACCATGATGGCATCGTGGTGGTATCTTGACATCGGTATCCCTACTATGAAATCCATGGAAATGGTGTTCCATTTCCAGTCTGGTATGGCATGCGGGTAGAGAAGCCCAGCTGGATCGATGCTCAGCCTTCACCCTCTGAAACTCCAAAAAATGTGACACAAACTAACCTACATATCTCTTAAGACCTTTGCAATGGTACAACTGTCTCAAGGTGACGTGCATCTTCTTTACCCCTGGATGGGCTGAATAAGGTGAACGATGAGCCTCTGCCAAGATATCATGTCTCAAATCTCTATCCCTAGGTGCATAGATCCGGCCTTTGTGTATGAGAATTCAATTTGAATCTAATGCAAATCCATAAAAATTTCCCTCAAGGGGTCTTTGAGACTCAATATCTTCTCTAGCTGCAAGGTAGAAGCTGTCATGTGGAAGCTGTCACAAAATCTTGCTTTGCAAGTCTGTACCCAATTAAGTAGCCATAGCCAAATGTCTCAATCGACTCAAAGTGTCTGCAAACACATTCTCCTTCCCCTCACATGCTCTATCTCCATGTCATACTCACATAAAAACTCCATCCAATGTTGTTGATGAGCGTTGAGATTAGGCTTGCATGAAGAGGTGACATAAGCTCAAATGGTCTGTCTTGAGAATGAACCTACTGCAAGAAGGAAATGATGCAAACACACCAATGCATGCACCACAACGCAAGCTCAAGGTCACGAGTTGGATAATTGAGCTCATAATCCTTGAGTTTGCGAGACTCAAAGGCTACTACATGACCCTCCTACATCAAAACACCTCCTAATCCTGCCAAAGAAGCATCCGTACACATGAAGAAATCCCTTTGAGGATCTGCGAAACTACAAGAATCAGTTCTATTGTAAGGAATTCCTTCAGTGTACTAAAGGCATTCTCACATCCATCGGACCAAAAAAACTTCTTCCCTTTCCGTTGAAGGGAAGTGATGGGGTGCGTAATCCGAGAGAAGTCTGAACAAATATCCTAGAGTAATCTTCCAACCCCATGCGCGTATCTCTGTCACATTGGTTGGCATGGGCCAATCCATAATAGCTCTAATATTGGAAGGATCGACTATGATACCTTCCCAGAAATGATGTGACCCAAGTACTAAACCTATGACTTGGAAAAAGGAACACTTCTCTAGGTTCCCGTATAGCTTCTTCTCATGAAAACACTACAGAACCTATCAAAGGTGCTCCTCGTGCTCCTCACGTGTATGTGAGTATATTAGAATGCCACCAAGAAAATGAGTATGAAGTGATCCAAAAACATCCATGAACACCCCATTCATCAAACTCATGAATATTGCAGGGGCATTCGTCAAACCAAAAGGTACCACCATGAACTCATAGTGGCCATATCTCATGCGGAAATTTGTCTTATGGATATTTTCCTCTGCAATCCTTAGCTGATGGTAGCCTGAATTAAGATCTATCTTAGAAAATACGATGGCCCCTTCATTTTATCAAATAAATCATCTATCTATGGAAGGGGGTAACGATTCTTGATCATTACTTTGTTCAAATATGCCTGTATTCCACACACAAACGTAGAGATCCATCCTTTTTCTTCACAAAGATCACTGATGCATGTATGATATAAAAGTGACAAGTGAGCATGAGAATCGACAAGCAACCTTCCCCTACCCGACCTCCCGAGTTCATGCCGAGACAGTCGGTGGAAATGAAATATATGTGGATGTGGACAAACTAATTGGGTAATCTTATATCCTCAACACACAATAACGGGATTTGCGAGTCCAAGGCAAAGAAATCTCTTCTAACCTGAATTGGTGTAATGGATCATTCAGTTATAATAGCTACTTGGAGGCTCCAATCAATGTCGAGCCCGCTTGAGATCCTATATGTTATTTGTTGGATGCATGGAAATTGACCTACGGGTGCTTTGTGTATATTTCCAGAAAAGGTCATGAAAGTGGTAGTGAGAGGTGTAATGAGTCTTCTAGAGTTTATGGGCGATTCTCCGGTCTAGTCCAGAAAATTCTAGCCCGATCGGCTGCTACATTTAATCTGAGAAAACTATGTGATAATGTCTAGTGGAAGTGGTGAGGACCTAAATATGAGTGTACGTAAACTAATGTCAATGTCTGATTGATTAGCAGGACCATTGGGTTGTGGGACATGGGGATCACAACCGTAAGTTTGTAGTTGTTGTGAAACTTCTATGGTCATGTGAAGAATCAATCTCTTCTTCCATCTATCCAGTAGTCATAAGCTTTTTTAGCTTCTATATTTAGTACCAGGAGTTGTGTGATCTACTCATTATATCGTATGGGTGTTCTAGCAACTTGTATACGTAATCCTATGTCTATGTAAATGAGAAGGTCTCTTGCATTTGGCTACAAAACTAATGAATCACAACCAAATGTTTTCTCTCTTTCGGGTTCTTGTATGGTCATGTAGATATCCTATCAAGGCAATCTATAGTTGGGTTGATTTGACCAAAATTCGTATGCTTTGTCGTCTTCAATATTCAATTCTCTCAATTTCTCACTAACTGCTTGTGGGTTTGTTGTTGTTTGAAAGACGTGAATTCTAAGACCTTGATCTATATCTATTAATGTTGTGAAGAGATTTGGCTGAGGTATTACTAGTTCGAATACGTAATCCCTGGGCTCTCTAGGTCCCGTAATTGTCATGCAAGAGATAACCAAACTTAACTGAAAGAAGTAAACTAATTATGAAAATAAATCTACACTATGCTTATATTCCTTTTTTTGTATTTTCAAAGATGTGAATTTGAACGAAATTTAAAGAGTGACTATTCTAATATATTCAGATAACGAACAATTAATCTAATAACAAAATTAAAACAAGCAAGGTAGCCAGATGTAGCTATTTTCCCTGTGCATTTGTGAATTGATCCTAAATATAAATAACTAACTAATTTAATTGAAAGACCTTCAATATTACCTCAGAAGTGAGGAATAAATCATAACTTCTCAGAAGCTATCATTCCCCACAACTTCCCTGGTAATATTGAAAGCAAGCTTAACTGAAATAAAATGATTTGCTATTCTATTTGATATATTGTAACTACAACTTTGAAAATTCAAACCTGGAGTTTACAGAATAGTGGCAAATCCAGTTGTATTATGACTTGTCCCCTCAGTGTGATCTATTCATTCCTTCGTGTTCTTGTGAATCCAGAAAAGTGGGAATGTGACAAAGTGGCAACAGAAGGAGATATTCGAACAATGGCAGCTTAGATGTAAACCTGACATAATGCAAGTAGGAGAGGGATAGTGCAAGAGAACAAAGCTTGACTATGTGATTCCTAGCAGGATTGTTGCAAGGATACAACAAAAATACACTGAGAATTCTAGGATCTACTTCTTTTGATGAAACAACAACCTATAACTCTAAGATTATCAAATGAACTTTAATCTAGAACTGAAACTATTTTATGCTAAGCTGGTTGTATTGATAACAACAATGGAACAAAATGAAACTAGGGAGATCAAGTGATCTCTAAATCAGAAAGGAGGAAAGGAACCTTGAACTAAGAGGCTGAGAACTTATGCAAAATCTAGACCTATTGAGACTCATGGAATAACTTTAAAACACCTTTGAATAATAAACCATAGAGGGAGAGGGGCCATTTGCTTGTAAACAAGCCTAATATTTATAGGAATTTGATTTACCAGAGGGTAAGATTGAATTGAAATCTTCTATTATAAACAAAGAGGAATTACTATTTACAAGGTGGCTAAAAATTAAATGCAAGCAAGAGTGTTTGAGAAATACGAGCACCACTTGATTTTTTACATTGATGAAAGTTTCAGAAAGTTTTGGAAAACGTGCATAGGACCGCCACCCTGTGTAGGTTGGTGATTACTGGGACGGTGACCTATCTGGGTGGCGGTCCTGTAACTAAAGAACAAAATACAAGAAAAAGAGGAAAGGGGTCGGGACAAAGGATGCGAAATTTGGATAAGTCATTTTAGGATGCAAATGTATACTCAATGTGTTTTTGGATTCGAACACCTTGTGAAGAGATCTGAATCATCATTGGGGTTTCTGTAACCTCTTTTTGGCAGTATAGTACATATAATTTTGGGTACGTACATATTGCCCCCTCGAGAGAAGCGTTTTAGCCATGAAGGGGCATAAAATGGTGGGTCCAAGTATGGTGGTCCCAAAATGGGGAGTTAGAAGCTATACCTGACATACCCGTGTCTTTGTAATGTCTGATCGATTCTCGCTATCTGTAAAATGAAAAGAGGACTCAAGTGCAGATAGATAAAAGAAATCGAAAAATAAATACTAAATTAAAATGAAATGAGGACTTACCATTTGCGTGGGGATAAGAACTTACCTCCGTTGGTGCTCCAACTCTATGAAAGAACATTCAAAACAAGGTCGAATGTTATATATATATAAAATGAGCTCATTTTCCTATTCATTTATGCGTATCGATTTGGAAATTTTTGAGCTCTGAGACCCACGGTAACCGTTTTCGACGAGAGTGCAGTCAAAACGTTCGTTGCGAGATCGTGATCATGCCTCCGAGAGTAGGACATTAACATGTGAAGTCTAAGGTTAGTTTTTCTCAATTTATTGCTTTTAAACCTAAAATATTAAAATGTTGAAATCTTTGTCTTGGGGGGGTTATTTTCAAAAATCTTAGTGTTAAATGAGTCTCTAGGGGGCACCCATAGGGTAGGATTTTATTTTAGTCAAAATGGTGTATTTTAATTTTTAATGCATTTTTAGGGTGTAAGGGGCGTACGCCAAATCGGCCGGGACAAGACCACCGCCGCACAGAGCGGTGGTCACGGAACCACCACCCTGTGATGGCGCGGTCGTGAGGACCACCTCCTTTAGATGGCGTCAATCATGGAACCGCCGCTCGCGCTGCACAGGGCGGTGGTTCAGATAGAGAGCAAAAGATAGCCATTAAAGCAAAGTTTTTGGTATTTTTGGTATTTTGCTATGTTTTTGATGAGCTTATCTATCAGATTATGTTGCTAACTTGCTCTTTTTCTCTATTTTGGGTGGATGCGAAGGAGGAGGAGTATATACGGTGGAGTAGAGAGAGGGAGAGTGAATGGCTCCTGACAGTGTTGGATATGCTGACCCAGGAAGAGCGAGACACTCTGCAGAGGGCCAGTATTTTGAGGATTTCTCGGGTTCCTCATGTTGCTCTGCCAGTCGCATAGTGTGTGACTTATTCTCTTATTGGGATGAAAATCGGAACACTTTCCGGTTACCAGGTGTTAGGGGTGAGTGGACTATCACCCTGGAGGATGTTTATCGCATACTGGGGGTTCTAATTCTTGGGAGGAAGTTGTCTCTTAAGATAGTAGGATCTAGGTCCCAGATGATTAAGTGGGCTACTTTTATGGGAGATGTTGTTGTATCCTTTGGCTTGAATAAGGGGATGAAGGTCCGATCTATTGCTACTGCTCCTATCCCCACCATCCATAAGGCCATTATGGGTATCTTGGCCTCACGATTAATTAGGGATAAGGGAGGAGATACTCTGCTATACTTCTGGGCTCCCGTGATTATGCAAATTGAGGCCCATGGCCATATTTTTCTTGGGAGTAGACATTCTTGGGACCACATATCATGACTTATATAGGGTGGTTAGGTTACAGGGGTAGTCTTTGAGTCACCCTACTCTAGTTATGAGTTAGTTTTATGAGTGCATTGTTCCCTATGGGAGGGGTGTACTAGTAGAGGATCCGGGGGATGTTAGAGCAGCAAGGTGGATGGGGATGTCAGCACTCAGGATGCCACATCAGCTAGTGGCTTCACTGACTATTGCAGATATGGAGGCCACTCCTTATTAGGCCATGGTAGGAGTATGGGGAGAGGAGATGCATACATTGATTGCTGTTCTACTACAGGTCAGTTGGTAGACATGATAGGGAGGGTGGAGATTCACCCATTTGATCGAGTCCCTTAGCAGTTTGGCCTCCCCTATGTTGATATGATTCCTCCAGTGGGGTCAGTATACAAGACTGTTCGTGAGGCTCGGGGAGGTCCTAGAGGAGATCGAGGTTGGACCACGATTACTCCTGGAGTTCCTATTGCAGTTAGGTGGGTGGTTCGTTCCCGAGGGGCAGCCGATGCTCCTCGAACACCCTTACTTTAGATCGAAGCTTCTCCTACTTTCAGTGGGGAGGAGGATGAGCCTGTTGATGTGGACTCAAACTCTAAGGAGTTCACAGGAGGGGAGATTGAGGAGGAGACGATGGGAGAGGGAGTTGGAGGTGAGGCCGGTGGGATGACCGAGGAGGATGATAGTGATTTTGAGTGGCATGACACTTAGGATATCTTGAGGAAGAGAGGGCGGAGGCGAGTGCGGAGAAGGAGACCTTGGTCTCAGAGGAGTTGAATTTTGAGGGAGATGATGAGTCCGTGGTAGGACGTCATTTCTTTCCAGATTTTGGGAGGCTCCGTAGTCGGCAGCAATGTCAGTAGTAGGCACAGATCCTAGAGACCCTACCTAGATGCCTGGAGATCCGAGTGAGTTACTACTCTTTTCTCAACCTTGTTAGTTAGAGATGTTTGGTTGATATTTATTTTTTGTTTTGTTTGTTTTTGACTTTGTTTTTGGTGATTTTCTAACTTGTTATTTCCCTTTTTATTTGCAGCGACTTCTTAGGGACCGCAAGATTTGATTATTTGGGTGTGTCCTCGAAACCCTATTTCTCCCTTTGGGAAGACCAGGGCTCGGCTTGCGAGGACGTTGGAGAGCCTTTAGCATCCAACCAGACACACTGATGTGTTTGCCCCTGTCTGGAAGGTGGTAGAGTTAGTGTCCTCCCTTCGTACTGAGATGGTGGATACAAGACTGCTGAGTGCCTGATGAGGTGGAGCCATTCTTGTAGTGAGACCACAGCCAGTGGCCGTGATCATGAGCACTCCCATCATTCAATTCATTCGGAGCGTCGTCGAGTAGGAGCCCTAGATGCGGTCATGTACCCTCGACGGATCCCATAGGGATTGAGAGCCATTTGGTCTTTTTGTAGTGATTTTTGTCAAATATTTATATGGTTTTTTTGTGTTTTTGGGCTCATTGAGCATTTTGACCATGCCTAGTGCATGATGGTATTTTATGTAAAACATGATTCTTATATATATATATATATATATATATATATATATATATATTTTGGATCTAGATCTTCTTTGTATCTAGAGTTTTGTGATTCATTTCTCATGTGTACACTAGATGTTTTTAGAATCTTTTCTTTTATATGATTTTCAAAATGTACAATGGATGACAAAAATCTTTGAAGCAGAATGTTTATTCATTTTGTTTGTTTTTGTAATGCTTGATATACAATGATGTAAACATCTTGTAGTGCTGAAATTTTGGATTCTTTGGGAAATGTTCGTTGCTTCTTCTTGTTTTGGAAAAACGTGATGAATATGTAATGATAATGAGATGAACTTGCCCCATTCCTAACTCCACACAACTAGTAAGATGCAAGGGCTCAACACCAAGAGCTAGGAAGGGCACAAATTATATGAGTTTGACTGAATGGGAATGATGAGAAAAAGACAAGGTATTGACAGAAACCAAATTTAGACCTACGTACTTACCCTTCTCAAAAACTACTACATAGCTTAGAATGCAACTTAATTTCCAGTTTATCTAGACTTAGATCCATAAATGGCAACTTGGTTGACAAAATCTGGTTTTGAGGATTTGATCTCTTTGGAATTTGGATGCTTAATTTCACTTTTCACAATACATTTTGCTTTGATTTTTAAAACACTAAGATTCATTAATTTGCATGAATGGACCCCCTACACCCTGCCCCATGCTACTAGTAAGAAGTATGGGCTTATCACCGAAGGTAGGACATAGGTGAGTAAGGGCACTTCTTTCCTTTCTCAACCTCGCACCACTAGTAAGAGATGCGGGCTCATCACCGAAGGTTGGTAGGGAAAAGAAGTGTGTAAAATAAAATATTCTGTTTGTTTAGTGTTTTTGATTCAATTTGACTTTGAGATTTATGATATGTGATTTTAGAGTATCCTTGTTTCAAAGAGACGTAAGAGGGATAGATGTGACACCAAGAAGCTTCTAGAACAGACCGTAGGTAAGAACAACTTAACTTAGTAGAAGAAATGAGCATGACCAAGTATGCAGGCCTTGGTATGATTTTTCAAGACTTTTCCGTCGAATTGATGAGATGATTTCGAAACCATTTGATGATATTATGAAAATTGAAGAGATATGATTTGAATTCTTTTGCCAATATTTTCAGAGCCTTGTAATAAATTTCTTAAGAATAAGTTCCTTGACCACAAAATTTACGAAACAAGTGAACAAAATGAAAGAACTGAATGACTAATGCAACATAGATAGACATAATGTACAAATGGTGATGCTTTGATGACTTATTTATAAAACCATTTAAGATGTAAGGAATTGTGAGTTTCATTGAATTCCTCACCTTCTAGTGTAAAGAAGAGATACACACCATTTTTGTAATCTTTCATGACTCGGTATGGGCCCAACCACTTGTGTCAAAATTTCCTTCCTTCACCGGTTTTCTTATCTATCTAGTGTCTAGTCTCAGAACTAGATCTCCTTCGTATATTTCTCATTCGTAAACCTTCTTGTTATATTCTTTGGCACATCCGATCAACATAGGATCTGTGCCGTTGTTCGACATTTAACTTTGGCCTCATCAAGGTTTTCTAGTTGAGAGAAGTGTGCCTTTCTATAGGATTCTTCTCCCAAGATCCCTTGTAATGAGATGCAGAGACTGGGTATTTCGACCTCAAGTGGGATAAGCGCTTACGCCCCAAATTGCAATGAGAAAGGGGTTGTCCCTATTTGTGTTCGTATTGACGTTTGATAGGCCCACAAGGCCGGGTATAATTTTAAATTCTAGTCTGTTTGTTCTCCTTAACTTTTTTGAGGAGAATAGATTTTAATGTTTTTTTTTTGGCTTCAGCCTGTCCATTGTCTTAGGGGTAATAAAGAGAGGCCATATGATGGTTTATCTTGAATTTGCTGCATAACTCACGAACCTCATCATTCTTGAAGGATGTGCCATTATCTGAGATAATGACTTATGGGACACCGTACCTACAAATGATTTGATTTAAAATGAACTTAGCGATTATAGAACCTGGTATGGTGGTGAGAGGCATGGTCTCTACCCATTTAGTAAAATATTTCGTGGTTGTGATTATAAAGTTATGGCCATTTTTGATGAGGGAGAGAATTTCCCTATCAAATCTAGGCCCCACATGGAAAAGGGCCATGGGGTTGTGATTGGTTGCAGAGCCTATGCTGGCATGTGAATCTCATGGGAGAACTCTTGGCATTTATGACACTTGCGCACAAAATCTACTACGTCATGTTCTAGAGTGGGCCAGAAATAGCCCATCCGATGTATTTTTGAGTAGTGTCGTGACCACCGAAGTGGCCTCCACATATTCCACTATGGGATTCGTAAATAATCTTTTGGATTCTTCGTGTCAACACATATTAGAAGCATTCCGTCAAAGGCTTTACGATAGAGCACATGTTCTAAAATAACGTATTTAGCAGTGATAATGCGTAACCGCCTTCTTTGTTGCGATGTGGCACCTTTTGGGTATGTGTGGTCCATGATGAAATTGACGATGTCGGTGTACTAAGGACATGTAGAGATGGGGGTATGGTTTCGAAAAAATATATGCATTCATCGGGAAACTCTAGATCTACCGAGATCACCCCCATCTAATGGATTGTCGACCAACTTGAACTCTACAATGATTTGTCCCTTAACGATTTTTGGTTTACAAATGTTAGTTGAAACTCACCTATTAAGGTTATGAAGCCGCCCAAGATTTTGAGATAAAGATCCTTGCATGAGGAATGTCCATAAGTGATATGTCTTTACAATGACCCTTGTTTCTTGATTCAACATGTAATGTCTTAAACGTTTTGTTACGAAGACTATGGCAAGGCATTTTCTTTCTGCCTGTGGGTAACATGTTTCATATTTAAGCAACGTCTGGATAATGAAATAGACTGCACGTTCTCGTTTATCATTATCTTCTGTGCTAACATAAAGGCTAGCGAGACATCGTGGCAGTGAGTACAAGATCAAAGGATGATCTGATCTAGGGGGCATTAGCATGGGAGGAGACAACAAGAAGCGTTTAACTACTTCAAAGGCCTTGTTGCATTCTTTTGTCCAATCAATGCTATAATATTTTTTAATAAATTGTTGATTGGATGAACAAAAAAACTTAAGTCAGGGATGAACCTTTGAATTGCACCGAGTTTCCCAAGAAATGATCTGATACCAGACTCGTCTGATGGTGGAATCATTTCAAGAACAACCTAAATTTTGGCTGGATCGACATCAATCCCTTGTGACGATATAATGTAACCTAGAAGCTTACCTCTATTACACCGAATACACATTTCTCTGGATTCAATGTGACGCCATATTTG
This sequence comes from Taxus wallichiana var. yunnanensis, assembly GCA_018340775.1. NCBI lineage: Eukaryota > Viridiplantae > Streptophyta > Pinopsida > Cupressales > Taxaceae > Taxus > Taxus wallichiana. Next base: position 1,031,987,282 of record CM031239.1, on the reverse strand, counting down.
ATCAATCGTGAGAGAATGATATGGAGCACTTATGGGTGATCACAACGCTTCCTAGCCTTGGCCAACAAGTCATCTACATAGGATTCCATAATCTTATGAATAAGGTCATGGAATATGTATGTCATTTCCGTTGGTATGTAGCGCCAGCGTTCTTAAGACCGAATGAAATGACAACGTAATAGTAATTTCCCCAAGGAGTTATAAACATAGTATTGGTTTGATCCTCTTCAGATATTTTGATTTGATTATATCCTGAGAATCCATCCATGAGAGAAAACAACTAAAAAATAGGCATTGCGTTGACAATAATGTCGATGGATGGTAAAGGGAAGCCATCTTTGGGGAAATCTTTGTTAATGTCTCGAAGTCTATGTAAATGCGTATCTTCCCATTATTTTTTAGAATGAGGATGATATTAGATACCCATTGTGAGTAGTTTACCGGTTTGTGAATCTGTGATGCCCACTAAAACAACCCACTTGAGACCCAAGAAACAACCTAGGATTAGTTAGGAAAATTATGGAATAATTTTTTTTGTTTAAAGGAACCAACAACTAGGTTGCAATACAACAATTGTCACTAATAGGTTCCGGAACAAGTTTAATCTACTAGAACATACTTTTCTTTTATTAGCAATTATCATAGGTCACAAGGTCCAAATTTTAGGGTTAGAAGTTTCTACTAGGTTTAGGGGGTAAATTATCACCATACCCACTCTCTAATATGATCATAGTTTCAATTTTATTTTTATCCCACTTAATAGATTCAAAATTTCCCTAAATCATTCCCATTAGATAGGAAATTTTCTCACCTTTCCAATGATATAAAGAAGTCCTCCTAACTCCTTGTAAAACTCCAGATATGGGCCGGCGGGCTTTGGGAGTCAAATTTTCCCCAAAGGGACACGTGTCGAGCGGGAAGAAAGACCATTTTTGGGTTGGCGGGTCGTGGGGGTGTTTGAAAATTTTCCCCCACACGGGTGCAAATTCCACAATTTTCCCGCCTCCGCGAGTCCTCCAAGGACACGTGTTAGGCTCTAAGCCAAGGTGGGGAGAGGATGAGGGAAGGGCGGGCGACGGAGAAAGTTGGGGAGATTCACCAAAGGAGGGAAAAAAAAAGAGAAGTTTAATGCGTGGGTCTATGCTTCGATAGAAGGGTCTTCTCTGAGGCAGGGCGGGAGTGCGTGGCCGTGGAGGGTTTTAGTCAAAATTTCCAAACACAAAATTTTCAAAAACAAGAAAAGTCCGCGAGGGTTCTCGCCCCCGTTGTGCCATGTGGCAGCCTCTAATTAGCTGCCCGGGCCGACAGAGGCAATTTTAAAAATTCTACACAAGAAATTTTCAAAATTTTTCTAAGGATTTTTAAAGGGAATTTTCGGGCGCATGAGCTCGCTTAGGGAATTTTTTCCAAATTTTCCGCCGAAGAAAAGAAAACTTCAAAGGGCCATAACTTTTGCTAGGAAGCTCAGTTTTGGGAAAACGAGGACTTTCTGGAAATATCTCAATGCCCTCTTTGCACATGAATCATAAATTTTACATTTTGATAAATTTTATGGGGTCAATTTCATAAAAATGTTCTGCAGGATTTTAAAAAGCCAACTAGTAAATTTTAACTTATAAATTTGGTCAATTTGATCTCCTCCTTCACTCAACATGCCAAACAGACATGGAGGATTATTCTAGGAAGGATTTAGGATGTTTTAGGAAGGTAAATTTTCTCAATTGATTCCAATTTGAATTTTTCAACAATTGATGAAACAAAACCGTCAAAATTACTATGAACGGTTTGTGCCCAATTTTGCAATGTTTTAAATTATTTCCGTAAGTGTTTCTTTCAATTTGAGTTCATTTATGTCATAACATGCTAAATTTTAACATCTCAATGTTTATTTTTAATTGCAGGTTTGAACTGTGCATTTTAATTAAATTATTTACCAGTTTTAAATTCACAATGACAGGATCAATTCTTGAGGGATCTATTTGCCATTTCTTCTTCTAAGTATGGGAGTTCATTTCCTTTCCAACCTAATACATTTAAGTGATTTAAACAAACCATTATAAATCAAAATGCAATATTGAATTCAATTTTACACATTTCAAAAGATACAAAATACTGCATTATTCCCACATACATTTCTTCCTTTCCAAACAGAGATTTAACTATCTCTTTTTCCATACAATGAAACATTGAATTCATTCCATGCTAGCCTTAAATGTTTTTCCTTCTTAAATCAAACATTAAAACAAGAATCCAGTTTCTATCCTTTCCCAAAATCATACATTTTAAACAAGGCAGAATAATACAATTTCATCTCACGTGTTTCTTCCTTTTTCCACTTTCCAAAACAGGGATTCCAATCACAATTTGATATTCCAATTCAACACAACAATGCATATGAAGAAAGGTATAGCAAACCTTTATTGACTTCAATTATACAACTTTACATCTTTCAATGTTTGAATGCAAATAACATATTTCTATTTCTTTCTTTCCAATAAACAGAATAGAGTATAAATATCTTTCACATTTCGAATATACAACTTTCATAACCAATTACATACATATTTTCTTCACAAAATACATTACAATTTCATCCACTTCAAGTGGGAAAGGTTACAATAAAATATATTTCATAAGGACTGGAAAAAGCTGTCTTCTTCTACCTAGAACAACTACATGTAAGTTTACTTTTTCTTCCAATTTGGTAAAAACAAAAGTGGGGGAAAGACAACGCTCTCCACCCAACCAAGACATCCAATGAAAGGAGAATCCATCCTTCATCATTGGCCCCGAGCCCTAACCACAATGCAATAAGAAATGGATATCAACCCATGGCAACAATAGGCTTCCACAACACACAACATTCTTTCAACATGCACATTTTAATTCCAAAAACATAGTTCAACACAAGACAATAGTTTACAATTGCATTTGAAAACATTCAAACAGAACTCAGGCTTTATCATGCAAGCCAAAGGAGCAAGGACTATGGGGGAAGCTACTTATGCCTCCCAATGGGAATTGGGCATCCACCTGTAACAAACCACCAATAAAAATTCACCACACATATCCTTATGCCCCCCACAATCCCTCCTTATCCCCCCACATATTTCCTTATGCCCCCACAAAGTAAGAAATGCAAGCTATTTCTTTTCCATGGTGGATCCCAAACCCAAACTCCCTCCACAAGAATTTTGATGCCACTGGCATTCCCTTATGCCCCCACATGAATTCCCCATAGCCTTCTCCTACACCATTCCTATGGCAGTCTACCCAAACAACCAACAAATAAACAAAACATACACCATTCACACAAACACAACAAGAATTAACAACATAAGAGAAGAGCTAAGATCCTACCTCTCCATGGTATCTTTTGTTTCCAAACAACAAGATTTCAATGCCAAAAACACAGTCCCAAAATCAGCAACCAACAAGCATGTAAAGTTCTCCAAATCTTCTCCAAGCAAGAGCTCCCAAACAACAAGAAAATGCCCCAAAAGGAAGTATGCAAAAGTTCAACAACCCAAAACAAGGAAATGAGTTTGAATTTTATAGAAGAGGGAAAGGAAGAGGATGAGGTGGATCCATGTAGGATGCCACTTCACACATCCTCAATTCTAACACCAAGGTCAAATTCCATTCTCCAAAGCACAATAAAGAGGTGGGTGAAAATATGACAAATTTACTTGCACACTCCAAAAGCCCACACCCCAAAGGATTGAATTAAATAAAATGTAAGAAGAGTGCTATTAAAAACTTGTAACATGATTGATACAAATGCATTAAAAAGGGCTAAAATCAACCCTCCAACCACATTTATGGTTGTTAAATTAAATTGAGAGGTATGGGACAAGTTTTACTTGTCCCACAAGCCTCAAAAATAGCCTCCAAGGACAAATTCGAATTTCCAAAGAGGTGGAGTGTTTCTTACTCAAAATCTGACTTACACAACTCTTACACATCCCTTACCTATTTAATACAAAGAGCCAACAACTTCCATTATTACTTTCTTATATCCAAATTTAATTAATTAACTTTTAACCATATGTTTTCTCACATTAATCTACCACAATTTAATTAAATAAAAGAAAGGGACACATCACTAATAAAATACATACAAACAATAATAAAAAGGAACCACATAATAAAATACACAAAACCCATGGTCACATTTAAAGGTGATCCCCCATGGGAATCCCTAACAACAAACAAACACAACACAATAAAACAAGTTGCCATGGTGACCGTGTTGAATTCATCTAGAATTCCAATGTGGTTGGTCTCTAATCCCCGATGTTTGTTGTGATATTTAACCTGCAAAACACAAATACCTCCTTCGGCCTCATAGCCATACCATAACATCCAAAATAAATATAAATATAATTCTAAAATCATCTATATAAATGAATCAAAACAACATCGAAGTAACAACTATATCATTCGTAATTTAATCAACAACTATATTATCATCATATAATGTCCATTTTCTAGTCTACTCACAATATCCATGTCAAATAGTATATCATCATCCACATATGAGTGTCTCTAATAATCATCATGCATCATAAAAAAATCGAGATCACACGAATCCATGGTCCAACTTCTAACATCATACTAAATCAAAGCATAATAATGTCTATAATGTAATCAACAGTATCAAAAAGGTGTCAAAGGGAAGTGGGCACTACATCCCCTACCGTTAGACTCAACTTCCTCCTGGAAGTCACTAGAACAAATGTGGAAACTAAACTTGTAATAAGGTAGCATCCTCCCATGTAGCTATGGTTTCATCATCATATCTGTCCCACTTTGCACTCAAACTCTTTCAACTTCTCTACCTTGAAGGCCCCGGGGTCCTACGATCTAGGATGCGAATGGGCTCCACCATCACTTGCCCCTAATCCTGCACCTGCAATGATGTCCAATCTAACACATGAGAAGGATTTGCAACATGTCTCATGAGAACTAAAACATGAAACACATCATGTATGTGAGACAAATGGGTGGGTGCTGTGCTTTAGGCGGTAGGCAAAGGGCGATACGCTCCAAGATCTCAAAAGGACCCACGAATCTAGGAGATAACTTATAACCTTTTCCGTAATGGATAGGGCTCTTGTGTGGCCTGACAAGAAGGAACACCTTCATGCCCACATCAAAACTAAGGTCGATCCTATGCTAATCTACATACTTCTTCTTCCTGTCCTGTGCCTCTTAGAATCTTTGCCTGATCAACACCACTTGCTGCTCCATGTCCTGTAGAAGAGCTAGTCCAAGAGATACTCTGTCCTCTAACCTATCCCAACTAAGAGGTGTCCTACACTCTCTACCATACAAAGCCTGAAAAGGAGCCATGCCTATAGAACTCTAGAAACTATTATTGTAGGCAAACTCCACTAAGTATAGGTACTCCTCCCATCGGGACTGCTAATCCATCGCATACATCCTGAGCATGTCCTCTAAAATCTAATTCACCCACTCAATCTGTCCATCTATCTTGGGATGATATGCTATGATGAAGTTGATTCTTGTCCCGAGGACATACTACATGGTAGTCCAGAAATGGGAAGTGTACAAAGAATCGTGGTCACAAATGATATTATGTGGAATCCCTTGTAACCTGACAATCTCATCCAAATATACCCATGCCACTGCTCTAGCTGTATAAGTGGTCTTCACTAGAGAAAAGTGAGCCACTTTTGTCAATTTATCAACCATGACCATGATGGCGTCATGGTGATATCTCGACATCGATAGCCAACAATGAAATCCATGGAAATGGTGTCCCACTTCCATTCCGGTATAGCATGGGGATAAAGAAGGCCAACAGGATGCTGATGCTCATCCTTAACTCTCGGCATTCTAAACATCGTGATATGACGTGGTCCACATCTCTTTGAATTCCTCTCCGGTGATACAAATGTCGCAAGGTGGCGTGCATCTTCTTCACCTTGGGATGGGCTAAATAGGGTGCACGATGTGCCTCTACCAAGATGTCCTGCCTCAAGCCTCCATCTCTAGGAACATAAATCTGGCCTTTGTGCCTAAGAAGACCATATGCCTCTAAAGAAAAACCATCAAAATTCCCCTCAAGGGGTCTCTGAGACTCGATCTCTGCTCGAACTGCAATGTAGAAGCTGTTAAGAGGAAGCTGTTGAAGAATCCTGCTCCACAAATCTGTGCTCATTGAGGTGGCCATAGCCACATGTCTCCGTCTTCTGAGAGCGTTTGCTACCACATTATCCTTCCCCTTCACATGCTCGATATCCATATCATACTCACAAAGCAACTCCATCCAATGTTGCTGACGAGCGTTGAGATTGGGCTATGTGAAGAGGTGACGAAGACTCAAGTGATCTGTCCTGAGTGTGAATCTATGACCAAGAAGAAAATTCCTCCATCAAACCAAAGCGTGCACAACTACCGCAAGCTCAAGATCATGAGTCAGATAATTAAGCTCGTAATCCTTGAGTTTGCGAGACTCAAAATCCACTACTCTACCCTCCTGCATCAACACACCTCAAGTCATGCTAAAGAAGCATCCATGCAAACAAAGAACTCACCCTGTGGATCAAACACTGTAAGAATAGGTGTTGTAGTGAGGCATTCCTTTGAGTGTCATCGAAGGCTCCTCGCATCTTTTCGACCAAACAAACTTCTTCCCTTTCCTCTGAAGGGAAGTGATAGGGTGTGCAATCCAAGAGAAGTCCTAAACAAATCTCCGGTAGTAACCTGCTAATCCCATGAAGCTGTGCACCTCGATCCAGCATGTAGTGGTCTTGACCAATCCATAATGGCCCTAATATTGGAAGGATCGACGACGATACTCCCCAGAAATGATATGACCCAAAATCGCACCTCATCGAAATAATGCACACTTCTCCAAGTTCCCGTAAAGATCTTTGCTCTCGAAGACACTGAAGAACTTGGTGAAGGTGCCCCTCGTGATCCTCACACTTACGTGAGTAAATCAAATGTCATCTAGGAAGTTGAGCACGAAACAATCTAAGAAGGTATTGAATACCCCATTCATCAAACTCATAAACCTTTGTGGGGGCATTAGTCAAACTAAAAGGCACCACTGTGAACTCATAGTGCCCATATCTCGTACGAAAAGTGGTCTTATGAATGTCCACCTCGAAATCCTCGGTGATGGTAGCTGACTTAAGATCGAGTCTTAGAGAAAGCGTAGCTCCCTTCATCTGATCAAATAAGTCATCAATACATAGAAGGGGATAATGATTCTTGATTGTTACCTTGTTCAGCTGGCGGTAATCAATACACAACCGCAAGGATCCATCCTTCTTCTTCACAAAGATCACTGGTGCACCCCAAGGGGATACACTAGGATGGATAAGGCCTTTCTCCAAAAGGCCCTCAAACTATAACTTGAGCTCACAAAGCTTTGGGGTGGTCATCCGATAAGGTGCTCGTGAGATAGGATCTGCTCCAAGAACTAGATCTATATGAAAATCAATCTCACGTGGGGGTGGTAACCCCGGTAGCTCCCTTAGAAAGACATATGCAAACTCTCTCAAAATGGGATGATCATCTAGTGATGGTCCACTAAACCCATCCTATGATCATCACTAATCAGTAATAAAGACATACATCGACAACCCCGTCGCACGAGACCACTTAAGATGCATAGCGGAGATGGTGCGAATAGAAATGGGTCTCCTAACCCCTAAAATCATTGACTCCACTCCCAAATCATCTACACAAGATATAGTCTTGTGGTAACAATCCATCCTAGCCCTGTGTGCAGATAACCAATCCATACCCAAAATGACTCCATACGAGCCTAAAGGAAGGATACAAAGATATGAGGTAGTGGCGAAAGGTCCCAAATCCACTACATACTCCTTAACTAAGGAGTCTACAAAGATCTTGGCTCCAGAAGCCATCTTGACATCCCAACTAAGACCTTTCCTAATTTCCACTAGCTTGCATCGCTTTACTAATGATGGTGTAACAAAAGAATCAGAAGAACCAGAATAAAAATATAGAGGTAGGAATACCACCAATGCTACATGTAGTCTTAATGACTGTGCTCTGATGCTCTGCATGACGGTTCTCAGCCACTGCATAAATCTTGTGGTTGTACCCCATGTCACCAATAGTCAGCTCTGAGATCTGTGTCTTACCCTTATTATTAGGGTTATGTGGGCAGTCTCTCCAAAAGTGTCTAGTAACTCCACAACCAAAACATCCTCCTGATCCTCCCTAATGAGTAGCACCTCCAGTAGGTACCCTAGAATTCTATGGTGTGGATCCTGATGATCCAGTTGTGGTCTACTGAGGTCTCTGCAAGAAATCCCGTTGAGTGAGCTCTAGGTCCACCCTGTGTCCTGATGGGACCCCTAGGAGGAGGCCCCATACTCTGACCTCTCTATGCATCAATTCTCTATGGAGGTCTATGAGGTGGGTGGGATTATTGCTGCTGTTGTGGTCTAAATGATGACTGGGCTAAATCCTGTCCACCACGAGGAAGAGGTCTCGAACCCCTTGATTTCTTGTCCTACATCTACCGTATGTGGCTCTAGGCTCGGTCTCTAGCGTGCTTTGGGTCTTTCCCGAGTCTCCTCTACTATGTAGTCCTTCTCGACAACCTCAGCTAATGTTTGTGGACAATGGATCTGCACTACACCTCTAATGTCTAAATTTAGGCCCCAGATGAACCTGTGAATCCACACCTACTCATCTTGCATGTACTCAACATACTGGAGTAGATCCAAAAATCTACTCTCATACTCTGCTACTGAAAGAGATTCCTATCAGAGGTCATGGAACTCGTCGATCCTTTGCTATATGAACCTCCACAAAAAATATCTACTCCTGAATCTCTCCTCAAATAGCTCCTAGGTCACTGTCTTAGAATCTACATGGAGCTTGTTCCTCTGTCCTCTACCATACTCCTATTCCATCCCTTAGTAGATGGATCACAACATGAGCTTTCGTGTTCTTTAGAACGAGGAAAAGCTTGAAGCATTTGCTTAAGCTCACTAGCAGGCCTCTACCTAAAATCCACTTGTTTCACTTGAGTAATGTGATGGCCGAAGCTTTAGGATCTACCTGATGTGATTTGCAGCTATGGTTTGATGGCCTCTAGGTCTCTCTGCATACTCATCCCTAAGCCTAGGGCTCTGAGACCTCTGTCTATGCTCTAAAACTCAGTTACCCTATCCCCTCTGTGGTGACTCTACCTGGCTTAATTTGCATTGGAGTTATCTCCTCTATGCTCCTTCTTTGGGTCAAGGAGATACTTGACCCTCAATGGAAGGGGCTCTGTCATGGCTAGCTACATGTCCTCCTCCTAATCCTCCATATAGAGCGGCATTGACATCCTAAAGAGTCTGCAAAATCTGGGGTAGGATAGCTACTACACCCTGATCCGGTGGTGGTGGTGGTGGTAAGTCTGAGTCTATGTGAAAATTCCCCTTGCCCCATCTGTGCCTCCTGCACAGACCAAAGCGAGAGTTAGTTCATTTTTCTAAGTTTTATTCAATTTCCATGTTTACTAAAATATGCAATTTCTAAACTAAGTTGTTTTCTAGATTTAAAAATGTGCTAGGTTTAAGTTTCATGTCCCAAGTTTTCTAGTGTGCCCAATGGTCCAAGATTTTGAACCATTGCTCTGATACCAAGTGTGATGCCCATTAAAACAACCCACTTGAGACCCAAGAAACAACCTAGGATTAGTTAGGAAAATTATGGAATAATTTTTTTGTTTAAAGGAACCAAAACCAGGTTGCAATACAACAGTTGTCACTAATAGGTTCTAGAACAAGTTTAATCTACTAGAACATAATTTTCTTTTATTAACAATTATCGAGAGGTCACTGAGGTCCAAATTTGGGGTTAGAAGTTTCTACTATGTTCGGGGGGTAAATTATCACCATACCCACTCTCTAATAGGATCAAAGTTTCAACTTCATTTTTCTCACACTTAATGCATTCAAAATTTCCCTAAATTATTCCCATTGGATAGGAAATTTTCTCACCTTTATGATGATATAAAGAAGTCCTCCTAACTCCTTGTAAAACTCCAGATATGGGCTGACGGGCTTTGGGAGTCAAATTTTCTCCCAAAGGGACACATGTCGAGCGGGGAAGAAAGACCATTTTCGGGTTGGCGGGTCACGGGGTGGTGTTTGGAAATTCCCTCCCCCAATGCGGGTGTAAATTCCTCAATTTTCTCAAGACTCTACGGGTCCTCCAAGGACACGTGTCGGGCTCTAAGCCAAGGTGGGGAGAGGATGAGGGAATGGTGGGTGGTGGAGAAAGTTGGGGAGATTCACCGAAGGGGGGGAAAAAAAAAAGAGAAGTTTGACGCATGGGTTTGCGCTTAGTGTAAGGGTCTTCTCCGAGGCAGGGTGGGAGTGCGGGGCCGCGGAGGGTTTTAGCCAAAATTTCCAAACACAAATTTTTCAAAAACAAGAAAAGTCCGTGAGGGTTCCACCCCTCGTCGTGCCACGTGGCGCGTCTTTGATTAGCTACGGGTTGGTAGTGGAATTTTCAAAATTTTCCCCAAGAATTTTAAAGGGATTTTTTTGGGCCATGGGCCCACTAGGAAAATTTTCCCAAATTTTCCCACCAAGGAAGGAAAACTTCAGAGGGCCATAACTTTTGCTAGGAAGCTCAAGTTTTGGGCAAACGAGGACTTTCTGGAAAGCTCTCGACACCCTCTTTGCACAAGAATCATAAATTTTACATTTTGATAAAGTTTAAGGGGTCAATTTTATGAAAACGTTCTGTAGGCTTTTAAAAGCCAACTGGTAAATTTTAACTTATAAATTTGGTCCAATTTGATCTCCTCCTTCACTCAACATGCCAAATAGACATGGAGGATTATTCTAGGAAGGATTTAGGATGTTTTAGGAAGGTAAATTTTCTCAATTGAGTCCAATTTGAATTTTTTCAACAATTGTAAACAAAGGCGTAAAATTACTATGAATGGTTTGTGCCCAATTTTGCAATGTTTTAAATTATTTCCGTAAGTGTTTCTTTCAATTTGAGTTCATTTATGTCATAACATGCTAAATTTTAACATCTCAATGTTTATTTTTAGTTGCGAGGTTTGAAGCTGTGCATTTTAATTAAATTATTTACCAGTTTTAAATTCATAATGACAGGGATCAATTCTTGAGGGATCTATTTGCCATTTCTTCTTCTAAGTATGGGAGTTCATTTCCTTTCCAACCTAATACATTTAAGTGATTTAAACAAACCATTCTAAATCAAAATGCAATTTGAATTCAATTTTATACATTTCCAAAAGATACAAAAATCTTTGTATTATTCCCACATACATTTCTTCCTTTCCAAACAAAGAGATTTAACTATCTCTTTTTCCATACGATGAAACATTGAATTCATTCCATGCTAGCCTTAAATGTTTTTCCTTCTTAAATCAAACATTAAAACAAGAATCCAGTTTCTATCCTTTCCCAAAATCATACATTTTAAACAAGGCTAGAATAATACAATTTCATCTCACGTGTTTCTTCCTTTTTCCACTTTCCAAAACAGGATTCCAATCACAATTTGATATTCCAATTCAACACAACAATGCATATGAAGAAAGGTATAGCAAACCTTTATTGACTTCAATTATACAACTTTACATCTTTCAATGTTTGAATGCAAATAACAGATTTCTATTTCTTTCTTTCCAATAAACAGAGCAGAATATAAATATCTTCACATTTCGAATATACAACTTTCATAACCAATTACATACATATTTTCTTCACAAAATACATTACAATTTCATCCACTTCAAGTGGGAAAGGTTACAATGAAATATATTTCACAAGGGACTGGAAAAATTGTCTTCTTCTACTCTAGAACAACTACATGTAAGTTTACTTTTTCTTCCAATTTGGTAAAAACAAAAGTGGGGGAAAGACAACGCTCTCTACCCAACCAAGACATCCAATGAAAGGAGAATCCATCCTTCGTCATTGGCCCCCGAGCCCTAACCACAATGCAATAATAAATGGATATAAACCCATGGCAACAATAGGATTCCACAACACACAACATTCTTTCAACATGCACATTTAAATTAAAACATAGTTCAACACAAGACAATAGTTTACAACTGCATTTGAAAACATTCAAACAGAACTCGGGCTTTATCATGCAAGCCAAAGGAGCAAGGACTATGGGGAAGCTACTTATACCTCCCAATGGGAATTGGGCATCCACCTGTAACAAACCACCAATAAAAATTCACCACACATATCCTTATGCCCCCCACAATCCCTCCTTATGCCCCCCACATATTTCCTTATGCCCCCACAAAGTAAGAAATGCAAGCTATTTCTTTTCCATGGTGGATCCCAAACCCAAACTCCCTCCACAAGAATTTTGATGCCCTTTGGCATTCCCTTATGTGCCCCCACATGAATTCCCCATAGCCTTCTCCTACACCATTCCTATGGCAGTCTACCCAAACAACCAACAAATAAACAAAACATACACCATTCACACAAACACAACAAGAATTAACAACATAAGAGAAGAGATAAGCTCCTACCTCTCCATGGTAGCTTTTGTTTCCAAACAACAAGATTTCAATGCCAAAAACACAGTCCCAAAATCAGCAACCAACAAGCATGCAAAGTTCTCCAAATCTTCTCCAAGCAAGAGCTCCCAAACAACAAGAAAATGCGCCCCAAAAGGAAGTATGCAAAAGTTCAACAACCCAAAACAAGGAAATGAGTTTGAATTTTATAGAAGAGGGAAAGGAAGAGGATGAGGTGGATCCATGTAGGATGCCACTTCACACATCCTCAATTCTAACACCAAGGTCAAATTCCATTCTCCAAAGCACAATAAAGAGGTGGGTGAAAATATGACACTAATAAAATACATACAAAGAATAATAAAAAGGAACCACATAATAAAATACACCAAACCCACGGTCACATTTAAAGTTGATCCCCCCATGGGAATCCCTAACAACAAACAAACACAACATAATAAAACAAGTTGCCATGGTGACCGTGTTGAATTCATCTAGAATTCGAATGTGGTTGGTCTCTAATCCCCCGATGTTTGTTGTGATATTTAACCTGGAAAACACAAATACCTCCTTCGGCCTCATAGCCATACCATAACATCCAAAATAAATATAAATATAATTCTAAAATCATCTATATAAATGAATCAAAACAACATCGAAGTAACAACTATATCATTCGTAATTTAATCAACAACTATATTATCATCATATAATGTCCATTTTCTAGTCTACTCATAATATCCATGTCAAATAGTATATCATCATCCACATATGAGTGTCTCTAATAATCATCATGCATCATAAAAAATCGAGATCACACGAATCCATGGTCCAACTTCTAACATCATACTAAATCAAAGCATAATAATGTCCAAAATGTAATCGACAGTTTCAAGATCAATATCAAAAAGGTGTCAAAGGGAAGTGGGCACTACAAATCCTACGGAGGAGTTTCATTACTTCTTCTTTCACTATGAGAGCCACTTTTGGTTTCATTGGTCTTGACTTTTGCTTGATTGGATTTGCATTTGGTTTGGTGACAAGATTGTGTACCGCGATATGTGGTGCAATTCCCGTCATTTCTTTGTAATTAAATGCGAAAGCCTTTTGATGTTCCTTGAGGATCCGGGTATGTATATCTATCTCTTCCGAGTTAACGAGGATCCTAACTTCAAAATTTTTGGTTCTTCTTCTATTCCGATATTTATATCAATCGTTCCTTCTATTAAGGAAGCGTTGCCTTCTTCAAATTCAGGTAGAGCCGGAGGTAGTTCCAAACTTTCTTCATTCTCTATCTCGTACATTTTGAGATTCTTTTGCGGGGGAGATTCTATCATGATATTTCCAAAATAGGAAGAGAAATATGGGATTACAGAGAAATCCACTATGTGATGAGCGAGATACTGATTGTATAGGCATTTAGATATTCAAGAGTTGCTCTATCGATGTCAAAATGATCTAGGATGGTAGAATCATTCTCAGTTTCTATATATGTCAATATCGAGTTTATTAGTTCTTTACAAACCAAAGGTTTAATATGAATTGACACTATGAAATTTGCATCTGCTAATTCATTACTTGGAGTGAATTGGAAGGCCGAGGTTGCTACAGAATCTGCAAGAAGGTTTTGTTCTCACGGGATTGCTTCAATTGATATGAAGTCAAATCCTTTTGTTAGTTTCAGTAATTCCATTTTATAGAGTTGCAAGTGTTCAGCTCTAGTCTCATATACCTCAGATAGTTGGTTTTGCAACTAATTGTGAGTCTCGAGCACTCTAATATTGTCAATACCCATCCTTTTGGCTATGATAAGGCCAAGAAGGAGGGCTTCGTATTCAGCTCCATTGTTTGTGCATTTGAAATTTAATTTGAAGGCGAAAGGTAAGACCTTTCCTTCGGGAGAAGTAAGGATCACACCTACCCCAACGCTGAAATGACATTTGGCTCCATCAAAATGGAGAGTCCAATAATAACCTGGAAAAATGGAAGTTGGGACACTCTTAGTCACTGCTTCCTTTGCCTCATTTACCTCCACAATACAGACCTGGTTTCCAGGTATGGAGCCAATTCCCAGGGTATGTCCCATACCCATAGATTCAAATGGTAGAAAAATGGGTAGATATTTCTCTAGTAACTCGATAATCTTTGCGGTGGTTCATAGCAAAATTGTTTCTATGATGATGGTCTCATCTTTAACTATTGGGACACCTTTGATTAAATTTGTGACTTCTAATTCTGTCGTAGGTGCCAACTTTACTTCTGGTTCTGAATTGACTAGTTTAGTAAGTTGATTCCTTGGGAGCTCGAATTCAGAGTGGACACCTAGTCTCTTTTTCAAATTTGCTAAGTATATGTTGAAGGGTTTTGGGTCACCCTGTGCCACAAAGATTTTTCCCAGGTGTAAAAATCTTATTTCCTGGAATAACATGGAAGGGATTGCCTTCATGCGATGTATCCATGGTCGACCGAGAATCATATTATAGTTGGTTTCCCGATCTATAATATAAAATTCAGTGAGGACTGTTTTGGGTCCTAAGGTGACTGGTAACACTATAGTCATAATTAAGGTGGCCTTGAGGCTATCATAACCCCTTAGCGTATTTCATGTTGTGGAAATTTTTTTCTCCATATCCTAGATTTTGAAGAAAAGCAAAGGGGACTATGTTAACTGCTGCCCCATCATCAATCATTACATGCTTAACATAATTATTATAAACCCATACCTACAAATGCAAGGCTGGGTCACCTCTACGTGTAATTTTAGCATCTGTTGGCATTTTGCTTATGTCAAATATAAACTCAGTATCCTATCTAGCTACTGAGGGTAGGGCGTCAAAGTCTACATGGTTTACTTGTGTTTTAGGAGGAGGAGTGATGTTAATCAGATGACCAAGACCCAATGCTTCTAAGAGAGCAGCTCTATGAGTGGGAGAGTTTTTCAACAAATCCAAGAAGGAAATGTGAGAGAAGGTATTTGTTAGGTCATTAATTAGATCATAAGCACCTATAGGTTTCACCAGTGTTTGTTGAACATTTTCTGGTACTAATGGGTAGGTTGGAACTGGTTGAGAAGAATAATCTCACGTTCTTGTTATGGTTTCTATGTGTAGCTCGGTATCTAACTCTACCAGACCGACTATCTTGGTTTGTGGTCGAGTTCCTAATTGGGGTGTGATCGGTGGATTTGATGAAGTTAAGGCTTAATGATCATTATTTCCTACTATAACACCCTTGTTTGTCCCATTTGGATCTAACCTGTTATTGTTAGAGAGATTCGGGAGAGGATCGTTAGAAATCTCGAGGGGGTGCATTTTGAGGGGAAACTACTCCCCGTATAAGTGTTTGGCGTGGGTATGCGAGAATTTGTTAAAAATATATCTATAAAGAGTTATATTTGGTCTTCTGGAAAACATTGCATGAATTTATTGTAGACGCGGAAAGTCCTAGTTTCATGGCCTTGAATTTTGTGGAAACCACAATATAAGTTGGGATTATAGTTTTGAGGTTTTTGGTTTGAAACCTGTTGTGGTCCAAAATTCTGATTAGGTTATTCGTTGTTAGAGTTAAAATTTTGAGATTGTTGCCTTTAGCTTTGATTCTGATATCTAGTTGGGTTTAGGATTGGACCTTGTGTCTGGATTTTCCATTTTTGTTGTCGTGATGGACGATTAAAATCCACCACGTTGATTGTTGGAGTAAAGTTATTATTTTGTTGATTATTAACGGGTGGTGAGGTGTTCATGACATTTTCCCTTTTAACCTGGTCTGTGACTCCATCTGTTGTAACCCCACGGTTTTTGTTAAGAATCTTGGGTCCTTGATTGGTATTCCTGACATTAGGATAAGTCGTAGTGTTTTGATTGGGAGTGATTAATTTATCATTCGTTCCATATGTATTACGGCCACTATCTATTGCCGCTTGATCGATTCGAAGGGCACTCTCGAGTACTTCATCATAAGTCCTTAGTGGGAACTTCTGGACTTCTTCCTTTATCTCTCTATTGAGAGAATGAAGGAATAAGTCACATAGTTCCATCTGATCCATGTTCACAAAGCACTTGCTGATGAGTAGAGGATTGTACGCCATCTTTGAATAAAATGGGTAACAGACTCATTGTGCTCCTGTTTGATGTGTAAGAATTCCCTGATCCTTGTTCTTAACAAATTTTTCATGTCAAAATATTTGATAAATTCGACACAAGTTGTTTGAACGAGTGTATTGAGGCTTAAGGTATTCTATAATACCAATCAAGGGCAATACCCTCTAAGGTTTTAGGGAATATCTTAGCAACAACCGCATCCCAAGGGAGTAATTCTCGAATGGTCGTGGCATAGGCCTTGATATGTGCTTTTGGATCTTCCTCACCCTTGAATTTAGGAAAATCCAAAAGAGGTCTTGGAAGCATGATGCTTCTTATGGTGAAATATAGAGGTTCTTTTAAATATTCTGAGTAAGTTCCTACCGCATAGGTTTCAACCATTAATGGTTCCTGCTGAGGGGGTAGAGGTGGAATGGGTTGTTGATATGGCATAACATATGCATTTGCGGGGACATAAGAAAAACCCTGCGGTTAGGTGAACATCCACGAGAGAGGAGAACATGTCTCCATGTGGTGATTTTGAATAAATGTTTAATTAGGGAGGAACATTGCTCTGATATGGGTTGTTTGGTACTAAACTGGGAGGTATCATACTTTCAACTAGAGCAGTGTTTGAAAATGTGGTTCTAGTTGGTGTTTGTTGTGGGTAGTTATACGAATGTTGAGGAGGCATGCCTAATGTGCCTATTCCTGTGAGGAGGTCAACCTGGCTGGGATGATGTGGAGGGTTGGAAGTTCCTGCTTTCCCGAAATGTGAAGTTTGATTTTCTTGAGCAATTTCTAGTCCTCTAACCTTCTCAACTAAAGCCAAGATGACCTCGATTGGTGATGACATAGTGTTTTACCTTGATGGTTGTTGTTGTATACCTTGAGGTTGTAGAGGGGTATGATACCCTGCTATGAATTGATCATTACTCTACCAAGCTTCACCAAGAGTATTTTCCATAGGTGGAGGAATGGGGGTGTTTTCTTTGGAGCAGGGTGTCAGTTGTGTTTGCAAACTTCCTATAGGTGGGTACATGTTTTGGAAGCGTTGTTCACTTCTAGCGTAGCGTGCTAAGTACTCCTCATCCAAAAATGGGAGTGGATCTAACTGCCTACTAATTTTTGGTCTAAACAAAACCCGAGGAGATGAAATGGATTCTCCAGAAACGTCATATTGTTAGAGCCTGAGGGCTCTGGTTGTTGTGTTTGTGTGAGCTGATCCAGCTCCTCAATTCAGAATGAAGAACTAGAGCTAGTTCTTTGAGGAGGGGCTTGTGATGATAAGTAGTTGCTTGAGTAGTTGTCAACCCATGCAGAAAGCGAGGGTGATGGTTGTCTATTTGTTTGACCATAATATGCTTCGAGACCTGAGAGAGGTCTACCATATGCATTGTATTCCAACATATTTGGGGAGTATATAAATACCTGCAGAATAATGGGAAGAAGTGAAGATGAATGAAAGAAATGGAAAATGAAAAGGGAGCAATTGTTTCTTTCACATCAAGTTCACCAATTTTGTATGATAGAAAAGTGACAGGCGAGCATGAGAATCGACAAGCAGCCTTTCCCCGTACCTGACCTACCGAGGTCATGTTGAGACAACCAGTGGAAATGAAATATATGCGGATGTGGTCAAACTAATAAATTAATCTTATATCATCAACAAAAATAACGAGATCTCTGCGAGTCCAAGGCAAAAAAATCTCTTCTAACTTGAATTGGTGTAATGGATTGTTCGGATATAATAGCTACTCGGAAGATCCAATCAATATCGAGCCCTACCGAGATCCTATCTATTGGCTATTGGATGTGTGGAAAGTGACCTAAAGGTGCTTCGTGTATATTTCTAGACAAGGTCATGAAAGTGGTAGTGAGAGGTGTAATGAGTCTTCTAGAGTTTATGGGAAATTCTCCGGTCTAGTCCAGAAAATTATAGCCGATCGATCATTCTGCTATGTTTAATACGGAAAACTTTGTGATAATGTCCAGAAGTGGTGAGGACCTAAAAATGAGTGTATGTAAACCGATGTCAATTTTTGATTGATTAGTAGGCCCATTGGGTTGTGGGACACGGGATCACAACCATAAGTTTGTAGTTGTTGTGGACCTTCTATGGTCATGTGAAGAATAAATATCTTCTTCTAACTATCCAGTAGTCATAAGCTTTTCAGCTTCTATATTTAGTACCAGGAGTTGTGTGATCTTCTCATTATATCGTATGGGTGTTCTAGCAACTTGTATACGTAATCCTATGTCTATGTAAATGAGAAGGTCTCTTGTATTTGGCTACAAAAATAATGAATCACAACCAAATGTTTGCTCTCTTTCGAGTTCTTGTATGGTCATATAGATATCCTATCAAAGCAATCTATAGTTGGGTTGATTTGACCAGAAATTCATATGCTTTGTTGTCTTCAATATTTAATTCTCTCAATTGCTCACTAACTGCTTGTGGGTTTGTTGTTGTTCAAAAGATGTGAATTCTAAGACCTTGATCTATATCTGTTAATGTTGTGAAGAGATTTGGATGAGGTATTACCGGTTCGAATATGTAATCCCTGGGCTCTCTGGGTCTCGTAATTGTCATGCAAGAGATAACCAAACTTAACTGAAAGAAGTAAACTAATTATGAAAATAAATCTACACTATGCTTATATTCCTTTTTTGTATTTTCAAAGATGTGAATTTGAACGAAATTTAAAGAGCGACTATTCTACTATATTAAGATAACAAACAATTAATCTAATAATGGAATTAAAAAAATCAAGGTAGCAGATGTAGCTATTTGCTCATGTGCATTTGTGAATTTATCCTAAATATTAAATAACTAACTAATTTAATTGAAAAGACCTTCAATATTACCTCAGAAGTGAGGAATAAATCATAGCTTCTCAGAAGCTATCATTCCCCACAGCTTCCTGGTAATATTGAAAGCAAGCTTAACTGAAATAAAATGATTTGCTATTCTATTTGATATATTGTAACTATAACTTTGACAATTCAAACCTGGAGTTTACAGAACAGTGGAAAATCCAGTTGTATTATGACTTGTCCCCTTAGTGTGATCTCTTCATTCCTTCATGTTCTCATGAATCCTAGAAAAGTGGGAATGTGACAGTGGCAGTAGAAGGAGATATTCAAACAGTGGCATCTTGGATGTAAACCCAACAAAATGCAAGTAGGAGAGGGATAGCGCAAGAGAATAGAGATTGACTATGTGATTCCCAGCAGGATTTTGCAAGAATACAACACAAATACACCGAGAATTCTAGGATCTACTTCTTGTGACGAAACAACAACCTATAACTCTAAGATTATCAAATTAGCTTTAATCAAGAACTAAAAATATTTTATGCTAAGCTGGTTGTTTTGAGAACAACAATGGAACAAAATGAAACTAGGGAGATCAAGTGATCTCTAAATCAAAAAGGAGGAAAGGAGCCTTGAACCGAGAGGCTGAGAACTTATGCAAAATCTAGACCTATTGAGACTTATGGAAGAACTTTAAAACACACTGAATAATAAACCATAGAGGGAGAGGGGCCATTTTCTTGTAAACAAGCTTGGTATTTATAGCACTTTGATTTACCAGAGGGTAAGATTGAATTGAACTCTTCTATTATAAACAAAGAGGAATTACTATTTACTAGGTGGCTAAAACTTAAATGCAAGCAAGAGTGGTTGAGAAATACGAGCGCCACTTGATTTTTTACGTTGACGAAAGCGTCAGAAAGTTCTAGAAAATGCACACAGGACCACCTCCCAGTGCAGGGCGGTGGTTACAGGACCGCCGTCTTGTCCTGGGCGGTGGTCGTAGGACCGCTGCCCAGGAAGGGTGGCGGTCTTGTAACTAAAGACCAAAATACAAGGAAAAGAGGAAAGAGATAAGGACAAAGCATGGAAAGGCTGGATAAGGCATTTTAGGATGCAAATGTATACTCAACGTGCTCTCTATATTCCAAACACCTTGTGAAGAGATCTGAATCATCATTGGGGTTTCTGTAAACTCTTTTCGGTAGTATAGTACATACAATTTTGGTACGTACAGTGCACCCTAAGGAGATACACTAGGAAAGATTAGGAATTTCTCAAGAAGGCCTTCCGAATACAACTTGAGCACACATAGCTCAGGTGTGGTCATCCTATATGGTGCACGTGAGATAGGATCTGCTCGAGAAACAATATCAATACGAAAGTCTATCTCATGTGGGGGAGGTAACCTTGAAAACTCACTAGGAAAAACATCAGAAAAATCTGTAAAATGGGGTGGTCATCAAGTGACAGTCCATGAGTCTCATCCTCTAATCGGTCACTAATAGTGATGGAAAATAATTGACAACCCCATCGCGCACACCACTTCAGCTACATAGCGAATATGGTGTGAATAAAGATGGGCCTCCTAACTCCAACAATCACCGATTCCACTCCCAAATCATCTGCATAAGATATAACCTTGTTGTAACAATCAAATCTAGCTCTATGTGTAGAAAACCAATCCATACCCAAGATAACTCCATATGAACCCAAGGGAAGGATACAAAGATCCAAAGTCATGGTGAAGGGTCCTAGGTCCACTACACACTCCTTAATTAAGGAGTCCCTTTGATATTTTAGCTCTAGAAGCCATCTCAACATCCTAACTAAGGCGATGCTTAACTCCCACTAGCCTATATCGCTCTACTAAAGATGGAGAAATTAAAGAATCGATGAGCCTAAATCAAATAAGATAGGGGTAGAAATACCACCAATGCTACTTGTGGTCTCAATCACCATGCCATGGTGCTCTGCTTGGCGGTTCTCAACCGCAACATAAATCTGTGGCTCCTGGCCATGTCACCAACCATAGGCTTAGAAATAGGTGCCTTACCTTGATTATCAGGGTTATGAGGGCACTCTCTCCAATTATGACCATGTACTCCGCACCCATAACAACTACATGGTCCTCTCCACTGAGAAGATACTCCTCTAGGTGGCGGTAGTCCGTGATGTAGAACCTAATCATCATGCCATAGATCTATGTGGGTCTTTGTAGTGGATGTAATCCTTGATTTGTGCATGAGGTGGAGCCTTATTCCTATTACCCCCAGGTTGGAGGTCCCATACTACACCCTCTTTGAGCATCAAGACATTGTGGAGGTCAAAAGGGTGGTTGAGTCTATTGCTAAGGAGGAGGAGATGATCCCCATGACCTACTATCCTAAAACTACTGTATGTGGCTCCTCACTTTGTCTCGAGCCTTCCGAGTCTTCCCCCTGGTCTCCTCTACAATATAGGCCTTCTCCATGAGCCTCTCGATAGAGTATGTGGGATGTGAATGTGCACTGCCCTGCCCAATTCTAAGTTCATGCCCCTGATGAACCTGTGAACCCTAACCTGCTCATCTTGCACGTAGTCCACATACTGAAACATATCAAAAAATAGACCCTCATACTCTACTACCATCATGGATGCTTGTCGCAGATCATGAAACTCATTGATCATTCTTTGGATAAATCTCTTAGATATGTATCTACTCCTAAAACGCTCCTCGAAGAGCTCCCAAGTGTCTTATAATATACATGGAGCTTCTAATCCTTAGTCCTCCACCAAACTTCAGCTCCATCTCTCTGAACATGGATATCAACACAAGATTTCATGTTGCTAGTACACAAACATAGCTTGAAGCATCCACTCAAGCTAACCAACCATACCTCGGCTTGAAATCCTCTGGTGTCCCAACAAAATGTGGTGGGTGTAACTTCAGTATATCTTTGATGTGATCTTCCGTTGTCGAATGTCGGCCCCTAGGTCTCTCCTCATGAACATCCCTGGCCTAAGGCTCTTAGATATGTCTATGTGTCCCAAAACTCTATCTCTGTGCTCTCTAGGAGGTGACTCATGTCCAACCGACTCTGAGTGGGAGTGATTTGTCCTATCCTTAGGACTATGACATGGTGATGAACGAGCCTCCACTGATGGCTCTCTGTCCTGTCTGCTAGGTCACCCTCCTAAAGATCCTCCATGTAAAGTGGCATTAACATCCTGTAGTGTCTATAGTATCTGAGGCAATATAGTTGCTTTGCTTGCTAATATGGGGATGGTAGATCTAGGTTCACATGTAAAGACCTCTCGTCTAGTCAAGACGTGAGTTAGTTTATCATCATCTAGGCTTTGTTTCAGTTTTCTAAGTTTTCTACATTTTAAAACATCATGCAATGTTGTGTGTTCTAGGTTTAGAGTTGCGCTAGGTTTTCTTGTTGTGTTTCGTGTTTCCAAGTGTGCTCGAGGTCCAAGTGTTGAACCCACGGCTCTGATACCAAGTGTAATGCCCACAAATTTCTACTCTCAAAAAAAAATAGAACTAATAATTTAATAGTCAAATTTACGGTATAATATTTTTTTTGTTTTAAAAGGGATTTGCAAGTTTAGACATTTCCACAATTAATAAATTCTTGGTTAAAGTTATTCTACACAAGCTTGTGAAAGTTAGAATTTAATTAATAATTAATTATTATTAATTTACTTTGAAGATATATTTACGATTTAAAGCATCTACTAAGCTCCATTAGTTTAATTAGTTGTCATGCACTAAGTTTTCTTTATTTTCTAACACCAAGGTTTAATTTTTTTCCTAGCCACTAAGTGGCCCCATTCACCCCATTACCCATGTTTTTTTTACATTTCATTTCCAAAAATACATCCCAATCAAGTGAGGTAGGGTTTAATTTGGGTCATTGGATTGAATTTATCACATCCCTTAGATTTGGGTTTCCTTAAATATCCTTATGGGTTTCCTTTTATTCGTATTTGCCCCAAAAAAACCTCATTTGCTCATTTTGTTTTATAGGTTTTGGAAGATGAGAAACATGAGAAGCCATAAGAGTAAGAAGTGCATCCATGGAAATTTTTTCTTGGTTTTAGTTGTAAAGGTTTTTAATATTGTAAGATTCTCATTGCTTAATGTAGAGATCCTACCATGGATCTATTTTTTTGTTATTTAATGTAAACATTCTTTGAGTTCAACAATTGGGGAAAACCCCAATTAATTAAATTTATAAATTCTACACATTTGGGTGCCTTTAAAAGGGATTGAAAGGCTTAAACAATTAAATTTAGTTAATTACTAGTTCTGGTGGTTTCCATTTGATGGTTTTAAGCTTAGATTTCAATTAAATGTCAATCTATGTTTTCACAGTCGGGAATTTTAATTTTTTGTCAAAAGTGACGAAACTATTGCCCTATATAGGCCGACGGTCCTATGATCACCACCTTGCCTAGGGGGCAGTTCATCGGCCACCACTCTAAGCTTGATGGCAGTTCTAAAACCGCCACTTTGCATAGGCGATGGTTCTGTTCCCTGAAAATAGAACCTTCAAAATATGCATTTTAAAACAATTTTTCTACTTAGTTGGTGTTTAATGCAATATATATTTTAACTAAGGTGTCTTCCATTAATTTGTTACTAGATTGATAATATATCTATTTTTATAACTCAAAATTACATAAACATAAACTCATTTCTCTATTCTTTCTTTTACAATACAATGCAAAGTTTTGGTATAACATCAATTCCAATTCATTCTCTTTCAAATATTCAATTTTGCTAACCAAAACAACAAAGAACTCAACAACACTTCCTTTCAATAACATCTTTATTTTCCATATATATATATATATATATATATATATATATATATATATATATATATATATATATATATATATATATATATATATATATATATATATATATATATATTGTAACTTTGAATAACATACAAATTTAGGAGAGTTTCATTTCAAGCACACCATACAACTTAAGCTTTCTCCTTTCATTATAACATTACAAATTTGAATAAGTGAAATTTACAAAGATTTATTTCAAACATACAAAAGTTACAATCTTCCACTCTAAGTGGGAATAATAGAATGATCAAGTTAAAACATAGAGATTTTTCAACAAGGTCAAAACACAAGTCTTCATTCCAAGTTATCTCCCAACTTCATAGCTTTCAAAATACATCCATCAACTCTTCAAAAACTTGGATCACAATACAAAGAAAGGGGATAGGTGATGCTCTCTGCCCAACATTTAATCCAATAATAGGAGAATCCATCCCCTTATTGGC
Organism: Taxus wallichiana var. yunnanensis; assembly: GCA_018340775.1. Lineage (NCBI taxonomy): Eukaryota > Viridiplantae > Streptophyta > Pinopsida > Cupressales > Taxaceae > Taxus > Taxus wallichiana. Next base: position 1,031,962,557 of record CM031239.1, on the reverse strand, counting down.
CCTCAAGCCCCAACCAAAGAACAATGAGGGGTCTTGAGCAACATTTGACAACTTTTACCAAAAATGGCTTCCACAAAAACATACAATCCAAAAACATACAACACATTCAAATGGAAATACTCAACAATATTTACAACTTTATCAATAAAAAAATAGGCTTGATATCAAGCCAAAAGAGAAAGGAATATGAGAACCACCTCCTTTTTCCTCCCAAGTGAAGTAGGAGTTTCACCCAAAAGCCTCCATGTGCACAATACAAAACAATCAATACATCCTTATCTCTCCCCTTGTAAATATGTAAAAATATGTCCATGTTTTCCTTTTCACTCCCCATAGGTGAAAATCCTAATCACACTCCCTCCAAAATGCATGCCTCACATCTCCCTTTTCCCTCCCTAATGGTCCCATACTTCCATCTCCCACACCCTTCTTAAGGAAAACTACCCAACCACAAAAACCACATTCACAACACTCATACAATATTCAACAAGCACAATTTTTACATCCAAATGCATAAATAAAAGAATGACAAGTGGAGAGTCTACCTCTCCATCAAGCTTCCAAGAGTCTTCACTCCAAATTTTTTTGAACACCTTCAAGCCAAACACAATCCAAATTGTAACTCCAACAAGCTCCCAATTCCAAAAGTGCAAGAGAGAAAAATAAAACAAGTAACCCAAAATCCTTCAAATTCAATCAATAAATAGAAATGGGATGTGAGGATGATGAGGTGGCTCCATGTAGGATGCCACTTCATCATTCCAACACACAAGTAAAACACCATGCCCAAGACAATAAATGAACATGTAAGACTTATGACATGCCCACATGACACTCCAACTTGCACACCATGCTTATCAAGGAAAATTAATTGTGGTAAGTAGGAAAGTGTAATTATTTTCACTTTTTACACTCCAAAATGCATAAATAAGCCTAAAATTAACTCCCCATACCATAGGTATGGTTGTTGGATGAATTTAAGAGGCATGAGACAAGCTTAGCTTGTCCCACAAGCCTCCAAAAAAGCCTCCCAAGTCAAAATCCGAATTTTGAAGTTGGGAAAGAGTACACAACATAAAATCTAACACAAATATAATTTACATCCACAATATTTCAAGGACCATCTACCCTCATAATTATCCAATTGTCACATCCTTATTTTAGTTAACAAATTAAGTTGGATTAACTAATTAAGACACATTAATAATTGTTGATAAAGTGACTAAAATTTCTCAATAATTAAATACATATAACACAAAATAAAACACACAAAATTAAAAGAAGGGAAAAATTACACCCCATGGCCACACATGTGAGGTCACCCCATGGGAAACCTCCTAACTAGGCATGCAATAACATGACATAAACATTAGACACAAGTTGTCAAATTTGGCCATGTTGCAAAACACCCAACATTATTTTGTGGTTGGTCTCATATCCCCTTTCGATGTATGATATAATGTCCCTGCAAACACAAATAAAATACCTCTTTGGCCTCATGGTCGCATCAAAAACATTGAGAAATAATATATACATAGAAATCAATAATCGTCATCTAAAATTAAGTAATTCTATCATCTATCAACATATCAAATAATTCGATTCTAACATCCATGAGATTATAATTCTACTCAAAACATCCAGAGTATAACGTGTTAGTATAAAATCCAAATAATGCAAATCAACATATATCAAACTGTCTACTAGTGTCATCTAGTGTATCATAATCAAAATGTGAATCACAACATATCAATAGTCCAAATATCTGCATAGTCTATCATCTACTGCTCAAAATATAATAATCAAAATGTCTAAGTATCAATCCAACAATAATATCATCATAATGAAAATAGTGTCGAAGAGGAGTGGGCACTACACGGGTTCACATAGTTTAAACACAATGCATGATGTTGCTAGGATTGCCTATGGTATAGTTACAATAAGACAATAATTCACAAATGATGATATGGGAAAGATGTAACCCTTATTTATAGGTATAATTATATAGGGTCACACCCCATCATCCTAATTAGGATGGCCTTAAGGAACAACTAACTAATGAATGTTAAGATGAATGTTAATTGTTATGTAGGCCATAAAATGGTCCACACATACCTCAATATACACTATATTAGGCTAGCTGATATTTGTTTGAGAAGAATGATGTCTTTTATTGTGAGATAGGTTTTTCTAGAGTCCACACAACTTTCACAACTAGAGCTTGGTTGAAAGCTAACAATTTGTGTATCTTGAGACCTCCTTGTGAATTTTATAGACAAATGTTTTATCAAGTGACCAACAAATGTCTATATTTGTTAGTTGTCCCACTTTGTAGAAAATTACGTTTAATATTGAGAAGGGATGCATCCACAATATGAAACTGAGACAAAACTTTGAGAAGATATATTAGGATTGGGAGTAGATAACTTTCTCATTTTTCTAGTGTTCTTACTTTTTTTTCTTGAATGCTTGGGAAAAGAATCCAATTTGTGCAAACATGACTTTGAAACTCTGAATTATCCTATTAATGGTATTACATTTGTCTATTTTAGGCATATCCAATCATTTTCCACGTGGGTTCTCGGTTATCGAAGACAACTAACTAAACTATTTTTTTAAAATGGCTGATTGATAAGTTATTGAATGTCATACCATCCGTGATTTCATTTAGAATTAGTTTAGAATATTCTTACATTTGGAAGAATATTGGGATGTTTTCTCATCTTCAAATTTTAGGAATTGTTTCTCGCTAGCATTTTCCTATCTACCACAATTGTGTCCAATGTAGTCAATTTACAATATATTTTGTATTTGATGTTATGAACTTGTCTTTTTACCACCGTAATGATCACCATTTATTTAGTAGGAGGAAAACTCGAGAGATAAGCCTGTGGTATGAGCATTTGAATGAGCCTCTGCATGTCTTTGTCGAGGTTGAATTACTCGCTAATATAATTGATTCTTATCGAAACAAGCTTGAAATTTTAGAAGAAATGTTGAAACTGTGGTACTGCTTATTGCTTAGAAAAATTATATGTTATTTTCATCTTGATAATACCACTTTTGGATTTTTAGGCTTAAACATGATCTTAAAATTTTATATTTGTTGTTGATTGTGGGATTAATGGTTGAATATATTTCTCAACCTATGTCTGATTGATATTTCGGGATGAGTCTCGGGATTATTTCAAAAAGCAACAACTACGAGAATTGCCCTTGTTTAATGGTAATCTAAGAGAGGATAGTCCTCACATGAGTGGGAGTGTATCTCATTTTAACAGATCTAGCATGAAGTGAGCAAATACTGGGCACTAGTGGTAAAAATGCATTATGTTACGTGATCACATTCTACTTTTACTTGGGAAAAACATTTCATGTGATTTCTTCCGAGTCTGTCTTGTAGTTTATGAAGCTGAAAATTGATGAACTTTAATGGATTTCATGTGGAGAAGGTGAAAACACTCACTAATTGATGTGGTAATGGGTGTTGCTTCTATGATACATCTGAAATGTATTGGCCGTTGAATTAAAAATATATTACAAGACTTCCATTACGGGATATATAATTGTAAAGCTTTTGTAGAGAGTTAGAGAGTTGAATTACTAGAAATAGCTAAACTTTCTTCTAGAGATAAATCTAGGCTTGGAGGCTTGTTCCATTATATTGTATGATTATTTGGTCTATTATTAGTAGCTACTAAGTATTTATTATTTCTTATTCATCACATTCTTGAGCTTTGTATGGAGCTTGAAGTGTCAAATTGTGTCTTCGCAAGAGTTGGCCCTTGGTTCGATGTTCTCTTAAAAATATGTAATTGGACTATATTTTAGTAAAGGTTCTTTTATTTAATTATGAATTATACAATTCCCAAAATTGCATCCTATCTCAAGATTTGGATATGTCCATTGGGTAAGATGCAAGTATGTTTTGTTTGCATCTTTTGAGATGCTAAAATTGGGTAAGGGAAAGGAGCTAGTCATGGAGCATTACCCAATAATTGTGAGGGTATTTGATCTCCTTGAATCCATTTTTTATGTATTGAAATATTAATAATTGAATGAAAACTATCTTATAGATGTATATAAAATCTTCAAAACTGATGTAAATTCCACTTTTCATGTACAACCATCAATCTATCAACAATAGGGTACTTGATATCATTTTTAAACATAAAATAACATATATTATACTTCCATGATTCTCAAATTTAAAGTCAACATGTATTAAATACATGGATATATAATTGTATTTTATCCCAATACAAAATTGAAACCACATCATCATATCAATTTGATATTACTTTTCATAAAATTTAAGTTCCCATTTTACAATGTTAAAGATCTTGTCTTACACAAAATTTGGAGCAGGTTCTCACAAGTATAGGACCAAAGTGCACCATTTTCAAATACATGTTGTCTTTTAAGCATTAAATTTCTCACCATTTTTTATACCACTCCCATAAATGATGTACTTGCATATTTTCAACAAATGTAAGGCTCAAAAATAAAGATTGAATTGAAAAAAAATCAAATCAAATTGAAATTCAAATTGAGAAGTTGGTAATAACATATCTAAAATCTTGATCCACCCCAATCAATTTCACCCTATCAAAAACATGCAAAAGGATCAACCAATTTTACCCGATAAAAATAAAGCACAAGGATCAATCAGCAACAACACTTTTCATCTCTCTTATAATAATTCCCCCAATTGCTCTGAAATTTTATTCGAGCTTATTGTCTTATTTTGCTAGTGCATGAAAATCAGATTTCCAAGAATACTTATTCAAATGTTATTTTTCTCATAGTGCCACGTAATAAGTACATTCTTATTCATTTAATTTTATAATTTTTTTGCCATTCTATATATTTCATGGAATGCTTTTATCGAGAAAGTGTAACACCCACTAAAACTCCTAGGTTTAGTTAGGAAAAGTTAAGGAATATATATATTTTTAAGTGTTTCGATCAAAAATTTCAGAGTCCATTACAATAGTTATCAAAACATCCTACAAAACACAAAGAGAGAGAAAGTCATCCTTAGTGCAGATAGATTATCTTCTTGTGGGCGTGGAAAGGAATTTTCCCCGAGCGCCAAAGCGGGCACAGGAAGAAAAGTTTCTCTGGGCGCGGAAGGACAGGCATGAAAGAAAATCTTTTTCTCCCGGGCGTGCAATACAGGTGTGGAAGAAGCTCTTTTTCTCCCGACCGGGCAAGATGGGCATGGACGAAGCTCTTTTCTCCGGGCGACGAGACGGGCGCGGAAGAAGCTTTTTTCTTCCTCAAAGTTCAAGAGGCCATAAATTTTGATAGGGAACTCGGTTTTGGAAAACAAGGACTTTTCAGACAGCTCTCAACGTCCTCTTTGCACAACAACCTTAAGAATTTAATTAGGATCAATTTTTAAGGGTCAATTTTGAGAAAATGTTCTGAGGCTTATAAAATGAAAACTAGATAACATTTGACTTATAAATTTTGTTCAATTCGACCTCCTTCCTTTCTCGACATGCCAGAAAGACATGAAGGATTTCTCTTAGAGGAATTTAGGATGGATTGCAAGGTATATTTTGTTTATTGAAGATCAATTCAAAATTTCTCAATTTGACAACAAACAACTGTGAAAAGGTTGAGCCTGATTTTGAAAGGTTCTATAAAAATTTCTTAAGTGTTTTAGTTTTTTTGGGGTCATTTTAATCATATTAAGTTCAATTCAATGTTACATTTTAGTGTTCATTGCTTGCAGGGGTCGTTCTGTACATTTTGAATAAAATTATTTGCCAGTTTGAAAATTCTCTAACAGTGTTCTACAACTTCAAATTCAATTTGATCCATTTACATTTACCAAACTTAAAAATATGAACTCGTTCTAATCCAACACTGCAATGTTAAAGTTCCTTCAATAAAAGGGTAGAAGAAAGAATGCAATTTCTATCTCTTTCAACAACGTGCTTTTCAAACACAGAGAGTGCAATAATTCTGATTACACTTTCCAAACAGAGATTTCAAATACATTTCTAAGCAGGTTTCAAACAATAGTAACTTCTTTTGTGAAGGTAAAACAACATCTATTCAGTTAGAATGATTCCTTTTACAACTTCTCCTTTATAAAGATCAATTACAATTCTGACAAAGATATAAATCTTTATTTTCTTTCATTTAAAAACATAAACAAAGTACATCTCTTTCACATTTCGAATTACAACTCTCATAGCCAATACAAAACATCTTTCCATCACAAAATATACAAGGTCATCCACTTCAAAGTGGGAAGGGGTTACAATCAGAGATAAACTCAAGCATAATGTCAAAACTGTCTTTTTTCCTCTGCTCCAGAACAACAACATGAAGATCCTCCATTTATTTCAATTTTGATCACAACAAAAGCAGGGGAAAGGCAACACTCTCCACCCAACCAAGACATCCAATGAAAGGAGAAGCCATCCTTCTTCATTGGCCCTCGAGCCCCAACCACAATGCAATAAGAAATGTGTTTCAACTCATGGCAACAACAACTTCCACACACACACATGCAAATATTTCACATCAAAAACACAGTCCAAAATAGAATGTAGTTTACAACCACATTAAGACATAACAAATAAATCTCAGAAGCTTCATCATGCAAGCGAAAGAAAGGAGCAAGATACTATGGGGGATGCTACGTATGCCTCCCAAAGGGGAAATGGGTATCACCACCTGATTACAAACTGCCAAAAATATAGTATATAAAAACCCTAACACGCCCTTATGCCTCCCCCATGTACCCCTTAGTCCTTAAATTTCCTTATGCCTCCCCAACCTCTTATGACACCCCATAACGAGTAAATAAATGCAAGCTATTTATTTCTAAGGTGGAACCCAAATCCCAACTCCCTCCACACTTATACCTCCCCAAAACACTTATGCCTCCCACAAAATAAACCCCATAGCCTTCTCCTACACCATTCCTATGCCATCTACCCAACATCCCACAAACATGCCAAAGGAATCACAACAATAAAATTTTCATAAATAAAAGAGGAGCATTTCAAGAGCTAAGCTCCTATCTCTCCATGATGGAGTTGTTCTAAGTTCCAAAAATAGCCTTATTCCAATACAAGCAATCCAAATATCCACCAAGCACAAGCATTCAACAATCTTCAAATTTCTCCAAAGTAAGAGCTCTCAAACAGCAAAAGAAAATATGCCACAAAATGAAGTATCCAAAGGTGAAGCAACCCAAAACAAGGTAAGGAATTTGAATTTTATAGAAGAGGGAAGAGAAGAGGATGAGGTGGATCTATGTAGGATGCCACATCACACATCCTCATCCCCAACACAAAAGTCAGCTTCATTCTCCAATGCATAATAAATAGGTGGGTGAATAATATGACAGTTTTACTTACACACTCAAATCAAGCCCACACCCCAAAGGACTAAAATTAAAACATGTAGGAAAAGTGCAATTAAAACATTCAACATGACTTACAAAAATACATAAAGAAGGTCTAAATTTAACTTTCCAACCATAGGTAAGGTTGGTATGTAAATTTAAGAGGCGTGGGACAAGTTTAACTTGTCCCCCAAGCCTCCAAAATCAGCCTCCAAGGAAAATTTGAATTTCAAAGAAGATGAAGTGTTTCATACTCCAAAATCAACTTACATATCTCTTACACATTACTTACACATTTATTACAACACTTTAATTCAAGGCCAACAAATCTATTAATTACTTTCTTATGACATATTTTAATTAATTAACTTAACAACATGATTACTCACAATATTTACACACCATTTAATAAATAATGAAATGGTCAATGCACCAAAAATAAACACATGTAAACATTAACAAAGGGACCAAATAAAAGAAAATACATAAAATCCCTTGGTCACATTTAAAGGTGATCCCCATGGGAATCCCTAACATAAACAAACACACACAAACAAATACAGTTTCCATGGTGACCTTGTTGAATTCATCTAGAATTCCAAAGTGGTTGGTCTCCAATCCCCCAATGTTTGTTGTGATATTTTAAACCTGCAAAATACAAATACCTCCTTCGGCCTCGTGGCCATATTAGAACATCCAAATGAATATAAATATAATTTCAAGATCATCAATATATATGTGAATCACAACAATCATCAAGACAATCAACAGTATCACTTACAATTTCATCCACAACTATATCATCATCAATTTTAATTCAATTCTCATTTTCTAGGTCTACTCAAAATATCCAAATATCACAAGTCCAAACAACATCTATAATATAACCATGTCAAACAAGTATATCAACATCAATATCTAAAAATGTCTCTAATAAACACTAGGCATCAGATATGAACCAAAATCAACAATAATCAATGATCTAACATCTAACGTCATACTAAATAAAAACTATAACAATATCCATAATATAGTTAGCAGTATCAGGATCAATGTCAAAAGGTGTCAAAGGGAAGTGGGCACTACATCCCTCCCATTAGACTCGAATTCCTCCTAGAAGTCACTCGAAAAGATGGGGAAACTGAACTCGTAACAATGTAGCATCCTCCCAAGTACCTGCAGTCTCATCATATCTGTCCGATTGCACTCACACCTAACCAATATCTCTCCTCGAAGGCCTGTGGTCCCGTGATCTATAATATGAATGGGCTCCACCATCACCTTCCCCGATCCTACACCCGTAATGAGGCCTAATCTCACACATGAGAAGGATAAAAATGTATCTCCTAAGCACCTGAAACATGAAACACATCATGTACGCGAGACAAGCTAGGTGGCAAGGCTAGACGATAGCCAAAGGGCCTATACGCTGCAAGATCTCAAAAGGACCAACGAATCTAGGAGCTAATTTAGAGCCTTTTCCATAACGGATAGGACTCTTATGTCACCCGATATGAAGGAAAACCTTCATGCCCACATCAAAACTACAGTTAGTCCTATGCTAATCTGCATACTTCTTCTACCTGTCATGTGCCTCCCGTAGTCTTTGTCTCGATCAAAACCACGCTGCTCCATGTCCTATAACAAAGCTGGTCCAAGAGAAACCCCGCCTCTAACTGTCCCAGCCTAAGAGGTGTCCCGCACTCTCTCGCCATACAAATCCGAAAAGGAGCCATGCCTATATAACTTTGAAAACTATTATTGTAAGCAAAATCCACCAAGTACAGGTACTCCTCCCATCTCGACTAATGATCCATAACATACATCCTGAGCATATCCTCTAAAATATGATTCACCCGCTCAGTCTGTCCATCTGTCTTGGGGTGATATGTTGTGCTGAAATTGATCCTCGTCCTAAGGGCATGCTGTAGGGTAGTCCAAAAATGGGAAGCATACAAAGGATCACGGTCATAAATAATATTCGCAGAATCTCGTGCAGTCTCACAATCTCATCCAGATAAACCCATGCCACTGCACTAGCTGTATAAGTGGTCTTCACCAGAGAAAAGTGAGCCACTTTTTTCAATTTATCCACTGTGACCATGATGGCGTTGTGGTGATATATCGACATCGGTGAGCCCAACCACAAAGTCCATGGAAGTGGTGTTCCACTTCCACTCCAGATAGCATGAGGAAAGAGAAGGCCAGCTGGATGCTGATGCCCAGCCTTAAATTTATGGCACTCTAAAAAGCATGACACAAACTTAGCCACGTCTCTATGAAGTCCTCTCCAGTGATATAACTGTCTCAAGGTGGCATGCATTTTCTTCACCTGGGGATAAGCTAAATAGGGTGCACAATGTGCCTTAGTCGAGTAATATCCCGCATCAAGCCTCCATCTCTGGGGACATAAATCTAGCCTCTGTGCCTCAGAAGGCCATCTGCTTCTAATGAAAAACCATCAAAATTCCCTTCAAGGGGTCTCTAAGACTCTATCTCTGCTCTGCTGCAATGTAGAAACTGTCAAGAGGAAGCTGTGCCAAGGATCTTGATTTGTGCCCACTAAAGTGGCCATAGCCACATGTCTCTTTCTACTAAGAGCATTTGCAACCAAATTCTCCTTCCCCTTCACATGCTCTATCTCTATATCATCAGAAACCTATTTTCTGCATACAACGCCCCCACCTCGACATCTTATATTCACACAATTTCTATTCCCACTTCTCTTTATCTTAAATTAAATAAAATCTTATCTATTTGTTCACATTATTTGATTGATTATCAATGGGCTCCATATGGACCCATTTGATAATTCAATTTTTGGCATCATCCCCCATCTCTCACAAATTATTTAATTCATAATGCATCCATCTGACACCTTCTTTTTAAAATGAAATATTTATCTCACCCCCCATTCAAATCATGTCCCCCACTTTTCCTAATAAGTCAAATTATGGGACCCACATGATCACATCACATCCCTAACTCAAGTTACTTTACTACACCCTGGGTATCATCTAACCTACAAGTTTAGTCTCATATCTAAGCTATAAATATGGGGTTTTCCCCATATTTGAAAAAAAAAAAGGAGGAGGACGGACTCGAGACATTTTCAAAATACCCTAAATAGAAGACTTAGAAAAGAAGGATATATTTTTAAAAAGAAGAAGAAATCTCTGACAATGTCTCTTATCTTGCCATCTTGATGCCCGGTTCATTTCCATAGCAGGACATAAGCTAAGTACTCTTGTTATTCCATTTGCTTGTCATTTTCTTGTTGTTCATGATCTAATTATCTTGTCTGACACGGGGTTGACATCCTCCAAGGGAGTTAAAATCCTCTTGGAACCGACACCGTCTGGGCAACCCCGCATATTGTGTTCTAATCTTATCTGGTTTAAGTTTTGTAGATCTAGCTTCTTGATATCATGCATTTGATTTCTTTACACCTGTATCATCCATCTTAATCTCCAAGGTACTAATCCCTTGTATACTCGACGTGGTCTCGTGTTTCTTGATTACTCGTACACTCACCTAGACAAGAAGCTGGAAACACAGATCTACATTTGGCACGCCGGTGGGACCAAATCCTAGATCTGGTCATTTTATTTATTATTATTCATCTTTTCTAACTTGCTCATTTGCATGGTCATAATATTCGTTGATCTCAGTTTAGTACCATCCATCGTTTAAGTCACCTCGGAGGTACGTGTTCTTTATTTTCTATTTACCCGCATGGGAAATGAATCTAGAAATTAATTGTACTCACTTGGTTTTCGTCATGTGCTATATATTTTGCATCTTTCATTGTTTCGACTCACCTATTTTTCAGGTTTTTACTCTGAGTGTCATCTTTTACGTTCTGTGGTTTCGGTCATCTTGACGGTAAGTGCTTCTGGTTCTTCATTAGCCTTTGGCGGTAAGTGCTTTTGGTTTGTCAAGTTAAAATTAGCATCAAGTTTATTTATTTATATTAATCATAATAATAATATTTACAAAATTACTAAAAAAAAATGACAAATATCATAGTTTAGAGTTTGTTCTACGAATAGTATAGAGTTCATTTTTAATTATTCTTTTTATTTTTTTATTTTTTTAATATTTAAAAACAAAATAAAAAAATTAATAGCCTAACTACCCATCCCCCTAACTATTTTTTTACCTCTCCAACTCTCCGCTCAGCCACTCCCGTTCCACACAGCTCGGCCACCCTCTCCTTTCCTTCCCCACCTGCCCCATCTCCCTTCCCTACTCTGAACTCCTCTCCACTCCCCGTCTCCATCACCGTCCCTTCTCCCTCTCCTCACCACTCACCCTCACCTCCATCTCCCCTTGCGCCTTCTTCCGCCATCCATCTCTGTCTGCACTCACTCACCCGAGCCTTCCCTGCTCCAATCTAACTCCCAATTGCCATTCCTCCATTCTCTCCACCGACTTATTCCTCACCTGCCACCCACATCTCCCTTCCTCCCACGCCTACGCTGCACTCTCCCCACCAACCTTCTCCTCTGCCCCATCTCCTTTCTCTCCTCCCAAGCTCCTTCCCCACCTACCCCATGTCCCTTCCCTGCCCTATCATTATTCCTTCCTCCCACACAAACCCACACCCTTCTCTCCATCTCCATTGACCTCACTCACCTCCCCATCTCTCCTCGGCTCTCCATCCATACGTCCCTTCTCTCCATCCAGCTCCCACACCACTGCAATTCCAATCCCACCTCACCACACCGAGCTCCCTTCCACCGAGCTATTCTCTCATTCCCACACCTATCCTTAGTCCTTCCTACTCGTTCCCAACTCCATGGCTCTCATCCCACATGGAAAATCAATCTACCCAGTCCACATGACTGCCCACCTTCCCTTCTCTCCATCCAACTCTTCACTCACCCCATCTCCCTTCTTCTCTACCCACTCTCCCATATCCTCCATCTTTGTCAAACTATAATCCTGCACCCATCATTCTCCCTTCTCACTCGTTCACAACGTCCCCCACTCGATTCCCTCACCATTGTGCTCCCTCACCTATCCCAACCTCCATGCTCCAATGAACTCTTCCTAATGCCTCCACTTGGATTCCTCTTCTGCACAATCATCTGACAGAGCTAAGTCATCGTGGAAGATTTTGATTTTCTAGGAAAAGATAATTTGAAATTTCAGATCTGGTTTGAAAATAATGGAGAAGTAGATCATCTAAATATGGGGCAATTAAACGTACAACTCTGTGTTATATTATTGCATATGGGTAGTTTTCTCAGATCCTCCATAATACATTTGTTAACGTCGGCTTACAATTCTTTAAACACTAATCGACTTGCTTTCTAACAACTATTTACAACTCAGTTTCAAATTAGAGAAAAATTTTGTGCGTTGTGGATCGTGATAGTTTATTTACCAATATATTGGGAGGATTGAAATATTTCTTGGAAAATCGATCATTAGGATTAAACCAAGTCGTGATGCTCTAATAGTCAAGGGATAGTGTCAATAGATCATTTACCTTGAGATATATCAGCTTGCCATCCAGGTAGCTCTTCATAAACAACCTCCACTTTCACTAGACTTTCAAGGTCTGCATGAAAAGACGATAATATATTTCCCTCAAGCCCTTTGTAAGCTATCTCAAGCCTAATTTGGGAATACCCGGATGACACATCAAGCTTAGTCAGATTAAGAGATGAGAAACCATTGAAGTCTCTGCAATCTCCCGACTCTGCAATTTCCCGATCCATCTTACCAATTCTTTTTCCTTCCTGACCCACCTCGTCGGTCGAGCTATCTCCAATCACCACCGCCCCACATGGGATGTGGGGTCAAACTCCACTTTATATCATTTCATCGAAAATTTAGGCATCTTATTTCAAAACACAAACAAACTTATCATTTCAAACAACCTAGAACATTTTATAGTATAAGCTATCTTGTTTATATTTTATTCTTATTTATAGTTCACTAAACAAATTAACACAACGCACGTATTGATATTCATCATTTGTGTTATCAACGATCATTTCTTTCGTTTTGATTTCCAATCAATAGTTTATCCTTTTATAGATTATTTTTATAGTTTTTTGTCATTTTATAATTCATCATTCATATCAGTAGTTTATCATTTCAGATCCATTATCATAGTTCCTCATTTCTATTTAATAGTTATTTCATCGTTATTTCATAGTTTAGTAGTTTTCATATCTTGTACATTATAAGTACATACGAATGTCAAACTAATTTTTATAAAATTAATTTTTTATGCGTAGGGATTTCTTTTGCATACAAATATTAGAATGTTTTTTTATTGTCTTTCTTGTACCTTTTTAACCCATGTCCACTAATTGTCTTATTTGATTTTTGCAGAAAATTCTATGAACTTGTGACCCTAAATTACGTTGTCAAAGATCAATTGCTAAACCAAACCACGTTGTAAGTCTCCTTTCACAAACCCCATCCGTGATCGTGAATCATACAACTTTAAGGTTCTCGAACGTTTGGCCACTGACTGTCACTTCCAAGTACGCCGTCAAAGATCATTGGTCGAAACTTAATACACACCACAAATCATTTTCACCGACTCCTCATGCAGTCAAACAATGCAATTTCAGGGTGACCACTCCGTGGTTGCGCCCACCTCATTACTCTGTCAAAGCCAATTATTAACAACATGCCTAAAAGTTCTTTCTCCATATTCCTCTTCCAGTTGTGAATGGTGCACTTTTAAGGTTACTAGACGTTCCAGGTCTGTAATTAACACCATCATCAAGTGCAATCAAATAACAGAATAAGCGCACTCTCTAGGTATTTTCTCATTTTTCTCTATTTTCTCTTTTCTGGATCAAAATTTCCCTTACCTGAGTGTTTGTATGCATCGAACGTCACATTTCATTTTGGTCTAAAATGAACCTTCTACATCCTGCCTAATCACATAGCTTAAGTAAAAAAAAAAATTAACTCTTTGCATTTCACTTATCACACACTGCCTAAAACTGCACAAACATAATTTACACATCAAAACATTCCTCTCACCTGGTTAATTGTTTGGGACCTAAACACCCAACAGGCAACTATCTCAGACATCTCGATCCATAAGTACCTGAAACCAACTTTAGATTCCTTTAGGCACCTTTATTGCTACTTTTTTTTTCGATTACATCCTCTAAATTAATCATGAGGCTAAAAAAATTCTTCTTGATTTATTTGTCAACAACATACATAAACAGATGTTTCTTTACTTCACACCTATTGTCGCTCTCTCCCAAATCAAGAAAACAAACAATCTACTTTATCCCATGATGTTACTTCCTTTGATGATCTCACCCAACGAGATTCTAAACTCAAAACCACGCCTTCGGTCACCCAATCTCTTGTCTCCATGGTCTCACCTCATGAGAACCATGTCATACAAAATTCTCCCCACCTTGAAACACAACCTCATATTCCCCGTCAAGCCAGTCTTCCTAAATTAGTTGTACCACCATCTCCTGCTCCTCTAGATACACTCAAATCACCTCCTAACCCCATATATGACTTCTTACTCCAAAAATCCCCTACAATCTCTCAATCCTCCCAATCTCCTCAATTGGTGGATCGCATTCCACCCACATCCCTTTTTGTCAATTCTATTTCATCCACCACTAGTATGCCCATCAAACAATCTCAGCCTTTGAATACCTACATCCCTACCCATCCTATGCTCCAACAGTCTCAACCCCTTAACACTCATATCCCTACCTACCATCTACCACAACAACCTACCCAGCTTCAACGAACACACCATATTCCTATTATTCAAAGTCAACCTGCAAGCAATCCCAACCCGTGACACATGTTCCACCTTACCACACAACTCCCCAAACACCTACATATCCACAAGTTAATCAATTTTCTTATCAAACCATTCCGCAAATATCCTATCCACAAACTTATCAACCACCTTATCAAATGCTTCCTCAACTACCCACACACCCACAAACACATTATTCACCTTATCAAACTACTTTTCAAACCACACAACCAATCCAATCTCAACCTTACAACACCTCGAGTGATTTAATTCATGCCTTAATGAATCAGTTAGCTAGTTTAGAAACCCTTACCATACCACCCAAGAACACCTTATCCTATGAACAAATCTGTAACGAACCGATTCATCCATCGGTTCCAATAAAACCTATCCCCCTCATTAGAAACTTCCTGCATTTAATAAGTTCAATAATAAAGAAGATCCCCAACAACATCTCCTCGCATTTAAACATGCATGTTGTCTTATTGCGCATGATCATGATTTACTTCTTCGCACTTTCCCCATGTCTCTGTCTAGTCCTGGGCTGGACTGGTACCACAATATCCCACGACATTCCTTATTATCTTTCACTCAACTTACACAGTTGTTCTTAGAACACTTTTCTATCAATATCACACGCAAGACCACTATCGCTGATCTATATACCATTCAACAATATGAAAATGAGCCCATCACCGACTTCGTCGCACGATGGCATGCTGTTATAAATCAACTATCCTTCACTATCCCGCAAACCGAACTTATCGACTTATTCTCGCGTTTGTGTGCCAAACATATATCATCCACTTTGTAGATCCAATCATTCCAACCTTTGATGAAGCTTTCAATAATCGCAAGCTCGAAACCCATGCCATTGAGCAGGGTCATCTTAAATCAAGTTCAACTAAATCAAAAATCGAATCCATGAAACTATTCACACATAATGGCGAGTTCAAGACTGTGGCCAACACTGTGGTCATTAAACCCTCATCCCCATCTACACCAAGCACATGGTCTCAACAACAATCTTCTCAATCAACATCCAATTACACTCCTTTAGGAGAATCATATAGTTCCATATTTGATAAGTTGATGAGTGTAAACTCTATCCAACTGCCTCCCATACGACCCATAGACAACTCGCAAGCCAAGCCTATTTGGTATCACGAGGCCCACTTTTGTAAATATCATCGAGTCAAAGGTCATGACATTGAGAGATGTCATTCCTTCAAAGATCATGTCCAACAACTTGTAAATCAAGGCGATATCCAAATTGATACCTCCACTGCATAGACTAATCAACCACCAACAAATCACGTCACCCCTTTACATCTCAACTATCAAACACTTGTATGGTTGACACTGTCAATCAAGATCCCATCTTGTCATCAACTCCACATGTTCCCCTAGTGGACATTATTCCCATCCCTTATTTAGAACCAATTGCACCTACATCAATTTTACTACTTGTCCTGAACTTGTACCTTCTCCTATCCTTGCCACATCTACATCAAATTCAACTATATCATCCATTTCGCCACTTCAAACATACCTCAATCTACCACATTAGATTCATCTTCAGCACTTATTTCGGCTCCACTCGTATCCACACATATCCCTACGTCTCTCACACCTATTCATTCACCGACATCTTCATCAAATGCACATGTTACTACACCTACATTACTCACAACCATCCCAACTAAACTCAGTTCTACAACATGCACCCTTGCAACCCTATCTTCGACATCAATCCCTTTATCAAAAATATCATTCTTACCCCTCGAAACATTTATGAAACAACCTAGTCCATCCTACTTCTACATCCAAAATGCTCCTGCATTTATTGCATTACCCATACCCATAAGGTCTACTCCATTGGTTATCACATCACTCACATCTCCACATATTCCAAAAGTGCCTACATCTTTATCTATCCCAACAACCCCTATACCTATCATATCAACAAGTCCACCTATCTCTACCTTGACCTTTCCCGCCCATGGCCACATCACCCAGTCTACCCCAATATTCTTTACCCAATCCTCCTATCACATCAATCAAATCCTCTCGATCTGCAACCCTACCAAATATACCCCTTGAATCACCTATTGAACCAACACATCCACCTCGATCAAATAAAGATGTTTTACCTTCTCCCTCTAAAAAATCATCTCTTTCCATGCCCAAATCAAAACAATCCATGTCTCACATAGATATCATTAATCACATCATACAAACACCTATATCTTCATTAACATCTTCATCTTGTTTTAGGACATTTTCTCCATTAATAACCACACCACCGCTATCAGATCCTCCGGTTGAAATTATTGTCATCCCTGCTAGAGGTAAATCTTCTTGGTCAAAGTCTAAGGCTCGGGAAAACATCCCGACAGTCCCCTACGCATCCACGAAACATTTAGATTTTCCCTCTCCTCAACAATCCAATGCCACAACATCCATGACAGGATCAATTTCTCCATCTACAACATCTTGCAACAATCAATCCACATCCAAACAATACCATCCTTCAACCAAATTTGATTTGTCCTCCAAAACATGAAATTCACACATCCAATCTACATCTACATTTTCTCCTAACTCCAAGTCGAGACATCCTATCAAAACCCACAAGAGTTACCTTCCCCATGACACTTCAATGGGGACATACGTAAACATTTTTCGACATTTAACTCAAACATCTGCCATAAAAATTCCTCCTATTAAAGCCTTTAATCCCTATGGTCCCAAGCCATCATGGTTCAATCCTAATTACAGTTGTGCTTATCATCGTACCCCAGGTCATGACATCGAACATTGTAAGGCCTTTCGGTCAATCATCCACAACCTTATTGAGAAAGATGATTTCCTCATTCAGGGGAAAGTTCCTTCTCTATCTACCTTGAATCCAATCCATATCCCATCTGGCAGATCTCCCATTATCCCTCCATCCACATCATCCTTTAATATTCATCCATCCCATGTCATTCTTCCTAAGGAATACCCTCCATTGTTCATCAATACCGCTTATCTTGTTAAACACACTAATGGTCTCCGATCGTTTACCCCATCCAAATCTAAAACAATCTCATCTAAGATCTTTCAACATCTTTTACCTCCTTCACATTTAACTCATTGGGGAAATAATCTTCCCTCGCCTTTGAGCATCTCATCTGTACAACCCCTTGTTACTAGGGGACTTCACTCTTTGACATTGTTTTATCTACCTTTCTTCACATCCATCCAATCTAAATTAAATATATCCAAATCCCCATCTCATTCTAAGCCCTCATATGAGGCCATACTTTTTCTTTTATGTTTGTGCTCCTTTTAGGGGTATCATCTTTTCATGAATCCCTCCTTTGAGGCCATGTTTGTTTCTCCATTGAGGGACCTTTTTCTCCAAGTCCACCTTTGTGGCTATATGTGTGTCTCTTTTAGGACATCATTTATTTCATCAAGCCCTCCTTTGAGGCCATTATTATCCTTCCATATTTGTGTCTCTTTTGGGGCACCATCTTTTCAAGTCCACCATTGTGGTTATATGTGTGTCTCTTTTGGGACACCATTTATTGCATCAAGCCCTCCTTTGAGGCCATGATTGTCCTTCTATGTTTATGTCTCTCTTGGGGCATCATCATTCATTTTCATCTAAATCCACCATTGTGGTCATATGTTAGTTTTATTTCTTACTTGTCTATCATCTCATCTTATTGCAACTTCAATGTCTTCCCTCTCGTGGTGATAAAACTAGAGATGTAACCTCTTAATGCATTGCACTTGCGACCAATCTACTGTTAGCATATTTACCAATGAGAAATTAGTTACATCCTTAGATTGTTCTGCCATCTTTATCCCCTTCCATTTATCACTATAATAATCTGACTTATGTGATCCGCCTTCACTACTTTAATGTGATCTTTAACCATTACATCCATTACCTTCTCGTTCTCCTATTGCAGCCATGCGAAGGGTCCAGGGTGTCTCTTGTACATTCCTTATCCCCTCTTAAGTGGTTTACTTAGCTATTCCCAGCTCTCCCCCATGCAAAGCTCAAACTCAAGTATGTAAAAGGCAAAATCAAAGTTATAAAAAATAAACTGATCCCTCGAAGGACAGCTATTCATGCAAAAAAAAAAAAGTATACAAATCAAAAAATCAAAATCAAAAGAAATAGACCGATCCCTTGAAGGACGGCTATCATATTATTCTTGCCATCCATATTATGTGTAAAGTAGACCATACCCTTGAAGGATGGATACTTTGTTATTATGGCATCTGGAAGGTTTTCCGCATTGATCAACCTTCATTTATCAACATTTTCCAAAGCTTCCCGCATTGATCAACTTTCTGCTATTGTTCTTTCCCTTTCCCAGAGTCTGGGGCATAGACTTAAGGAACACCACTTTTGGAGATCCCTCTTCCCTGCGTACAAGTCACATCTTTGATCCCTTTGTCATGTCAATATTAGGATTATGCATCCTTCATCCATATTTCCCTCATGATCTTTTGGTATAACTAACTATCATTGGTTATGTATTAACACCTACTATTGGCTACAAGTGCAATGCTTTGAGTGGTGCCCTTTCTTGTTTATCTCCAATCCAGTTTGAAACATAGTTTCCTATATACACCCTTGCTACAACTATGTTCCATTCATCTCATCCATATCATCTTTTATAAAAATCATATCAAATTGCACACTATGAATTTTATATCTATCCATCATATCCATGAATGTGTTTGCAAATACACTCTTCGGTTTGTGAATTCTACTTGATCACCATTGCAGTTATGAATCCTACTTGAGGGTCCTTCTCAAGGTGAGTTCGTTATCCTATAGCTCCTTATCTCTCAACATGTTCAACACCATCTTTGATCCATTGATCCTCGCTCTCCATGTCCACTTATCACCATTTGTCTCCACATCATCCTTCTCACCTTTCTGTCCCCTTGCACGATGCCATATATCTTACCTATCTTTCCTCTTGAGTTTCTCTTTTTCTCTTCTACTTTCGGTTTGAAAATCTTGCTTAACCATCCATATAGCCAGAGAACCTTAGTTAAGGTATATCTTCTTCCTTGGATCTTCCCACTATAGAAGCTTCTCCACCATTTCCTCTTTCAATGATGACAACCACCACCACAAACATCTTTCCACTCTTCCTTTTCCACTTAACACTCTTGCATCATCACTACCACGATGTGGGCATCCCAGTTAAGGATTTCCCTTACACTCTCCATCTACGTTGCATATGTTCCTCCATCCATTCATGTCACACCCCTCTGTTTCCTTGTTATCACATTGTTATCACCTCCTTTCATCTCTTGTTCCATTTTGGTATACACTGCTCAATATTTTCATCATTCTTCTTCTTCTTCGGTTTGGCGATCCTACTTAACCATCTCCGTTGCAGGGAAATCTTACTTAAGAGTTTCTCTTAAGAATGGTTGGCTATCTGATCCTTCCATCTCCCATCATCTCTTCATCATCTTCTATCTCCCGCCTCTCGTCATATCCATCCATTCCAACCAACCCTTCCACACCTGCATCCAATACAATGTTGTCTTTCTCCTTCCATATCGTCACTGCCGGTTTGGTGATCTTACTTAAATCCTCCTACGGCATGGCGATCTTACTTAAGAGTCTCTCTTAAGCATGATTTGTCATCCTGCACTCCCCCACTACCCCACATTCTCTCCATCTACATTTTCTCGACATTCCCCATCATCACATCCTCTCACCTCCTCTTTCATTCTCGTAAACACCACTTCCTACTGGTCCCTTGTTCATCTCCATCATCCGTCGCTAGGTAATCTTACTTAACCGTTGCTTCTCATTCATTTCATGTCTTGTTTATTCATTTCTCTCTCATCCATTCTCATCCACTGCATCCTCTCCTTGTCTTCATCTTCCTACACATCATTATCCCTCCTTTCTTTACTCTTTTCACTCCATCTTCTAGAGTTCTCCCACATATCTACCCCCATACTTACACGTCATTGTCATCGATCTTCTCCTAACATTCTTTCATCATATCCTTCCGTTTCTGTGCTAGTAATTATCGGTGGACTTCTCCTAAAAATCACTCATCCTCATTCTACACATACTGAATCCTTTTCTTTGACCTCCTCCATTCTATCTTCATTCCTTCCTTCCTCTGTGTCCTCTGATCATTATCGGAGGAATTCTCCTACATCCCTTCATTAGCGTTCATCCTCCGTTCTCGTTTACTTTCTCCCTTGTCTTATATTTTGTCCCATCTTTCCCTACCGATCATTATCGGTCAGTGGATTTCTCCTAACATCCATTCATTGGCATTGCCTCTCCTATCCCATCCTTTCTTTTTCTTTTCTTCTCGCCATTCTTCCTTGCCAATTTCTTCACTGTCTTCATCATACACCTTCTCTCTATTTTTCAGTCATCAACATATCCTCATCTCATGCATCTCCATTTCTTTTCCAATCGATGTCACTCCTTCCCTCAAGTTTCTCTTTATGTTCCTTATGCTTCCCACTCTTTACCAAATATCTTCATTCTTGGTTCACTTCCTTCAACATAATTTTCTTCGTTGTCTTCTCCTCCTTTCTGATCTTTGTCTTATTTTACTTCCTCTATATCGTCTTTCTCCCCATTTTACCTCGCACTTCCTCCTTACTTCCCCGTCGAAAACCTGACTCTTCAGTGTTATCCCATTTCCTTTATCATCTCATCATCCACATGCATTTCCATGTGGTTAGTTCCATATTCTTTTCCTTGGATTTCCTCACTATGATTTGTTTCCTTCAATTTTCTTTGCTCTATCATCTCTTTCGTTTTCCATTACCTCTCTATTTTCCTCTGCTCCAATCTTCATCACATATTTCATTTTAAATAACTCTCTCCTTTTTTCATGATTTCATCCTCTTCTCTATTCTTTTCTTGTCTTCTCTTTGTTTGTCCTTTTTCATAATCCTTCTTTGTTATCTTCTTCCTCCCCTTTCACTCTTTATTTTCTCCTCTTCCGTCTCCGTCCCTCTATTGCATGTCCTTATCACCTTCATATTCAATCTTTCTTGCTCTTCTCATAATCAACCAATCCTCCTGTCTATTCCCTTTTCTCTTTCTCGACATCTCTTACATTTGGCATTCACAGTCAATGCCGATGTTTCTCCGTTTACGTATCGTTATCCATCCCTTTCATTACCATTCTTTTTCTTCTCTTTGCCACATTGACCTCTTCTCTTTTTGAGAACCCTGTCACATCTTTTATCTTCATCAGTCCTCTCGTAGGGACATCATCATATCCATTTCTAAGAATCTCTTCCCATATTCTTTTGACATTTTTTTGTCTTGGAAGATACCATAATGACATCACCTATCTAATCTTGTTCTCTTCCTTGAATATTTTCTCTGCTTTTGTTTTGACGCAAAAGTATCTCTATCATGCTTACTAAAGAAATAAGACTTTTTTGTCTTCTTCACCTCCTAATTTGCTAACACTTATGCATCGTTCTTATAAAACATGATTGCCATCATATTTATCACACCTTTAGGTCATTTTATCTTAGCTTTCTATCCTATCTTCTCATCATGTGTACATTTATGATTTTTCCCCCGGGGCATTTTATTTACACATCCATCTCCCATTATGTCATCTTCATGCCCTATCATGATGCACCTTTTTCATCCTTGTACTTGTCGGCGTATATAACTCACTTTGTATCCTGTGTTGGGGCATCATTGTTTTCATCCATGTCCCTCTTGTGGATGCGTGATTTTTCACACAATTCCTCGCAGACAAAGGATTGCGCACATCTTTCACATTTAGTTGCACATATTTTGATGTTTTCCCATGACCCGTTGGTCATCATGGTTTACGTCCATACTACAGTGGTCTTCACCCACTCACTAGTCTGTAGAACGTTGTCATCTGTCTCCGTTGAGACCGTAATTTTCCTCTACCGATGTGATATTGGAGTCACCGCCATACTTTTATTTATTTATCATAATTTTTTTTTTTCCTGGGGCATCTTGCCTTTGGTCATGTCTTCATCCATCCTCAGACACATCTTTCATCTAACCCTTTTTGTTTTTGTCTCGTGGCTTGCTATTGCAAACCACTCAACAAAAAGGGGAAAATGTAGACACCTATTTTTGGTATAGCACCCCCCGACATCTTATATTCACATAATTTCTATCCCCGCTTCTCTTTATCTTAAATTAAATAAAATATTATCTATTTGTTCATATTATTTGATTGATTATCAATGGGCTCCGTATGGACCCATTTGATAATTCAATTTTTGGAATCATCCCCATCTCTCACAAATTATTTAATTCAAAATGCATCCATCCGACACCTTTTTTAAAATGAAATCTTTATCTCACCCTCCCATTCAAATCATGTCCCCCACTTTTCCTAATAAGTCAAATTATGGGACCCACATGATCACATCACATCCCTAACTCAAGTTACTTTACTACACCTTGGGTATCATCTAACCTGTAGTTAGTCTCATATCTAAGCTATAAATATGGGGTTTTCCCCATATTTCAAAAAAAAAAAAAGGAGGAGGAGGAGACATTTTCAAAAACCATGAATAGAAGACTTAGAAAAGAAGGATATATTTTCAAATAGAAGAAGGAGAAATCTTTGACAGTGTCTCTTATCTTGCCATATGGATGCCCGGTTCATTTCCATAGTAGGACATGAGATAAGTACTCTTGTTATTCCATTTTCTTATCATTTTTACTGTTGTTCATGATCTAATTATCTTATCTGACACGGGGGTTGACATCCTCAAAGGGAGTTAAAATCCTCTTGGAACCAAAGACCGTCAGGAAACCCCGCATATTATGTTTTAATCTTATCCGGTTTAAGTTTTACATATCTAACTTCTTGACATCATGCATCTAATTTATTTGCACCCATATCATCCATCTTAATCTCCAACGTACTAAGCCCTTGTATACTCGACGTGGTCTCGGTTTCTTGATTACTCATACACTCACCTAGACAAGTGTCAAGAAGCTGGAAACATAGATCTACAATCATACTCACAAAGAAAATCCATCCAATGCCACTGACGAGCGTTGAGATTGGGCTGCATGAAGAGGTGGTGAAGACTCAAGTGATCCTTTCGAGTGTGAATCTCTAACCAAGAAGAAAGTGTCTCCATCGAACTAAGGCGTGAACCACTGCCGAAAGCTCAAGATCATGAGTTGGATAATTGAGCTCATAATCTTTGAGTTTGCAAGACTCAAATGCCAATACTCTACCCTCCTGCATCAATACATCTCCAAGTCCTGCTAAAGAAGCATCCGTGCATACGAAAACTCACCTTGTGGATCCAGCATTGAAGAATGGGTGCTGTCATGAGGCACTTCTTCAGTGTCCTGAAGGCCTACTCGCATCTATCTGACAAAACAAACTTCTTCCCTTTCCATTAAAGGGAAGTAATGGGGTGTGCAATCCGAGAGAAGTCCTAAACAAATCTCCTGTAATAACCTGCTAATCCCATGAAGCTACGCACCTCTGTCACACTAGTGGGTGCTGGCCAATCCATAATGGCTCTAATATTAGAAGGATCGATCATGTACCTTCCCGTAAAATGTTGTGACCCAAATATTATACCTCTTTCGAAAGAATGCACAATTATCTAAGTTCCCGTAAAGGTGTTGCTCACGAAGGCATCAAGAACTGGTGAAGGTTCCCCTCATGCTCTTCATGTGTACGTGAGTAAATCAAAATGTCATCTAGGAAGATGAGCACGAAGTGATCTAAGAAAGTCCTGAATACCCCATTCATCAAACTCATAAAAACTACGGGGGCATTTGTGAAACCAAAAGGCACTAGTGTGAACTCAAAGTGGCCATATCTCATACGAAAATCGGTCTTATGAATATCCACCTCTGTAATCCTCAGTTGATGGTAGCTTGACTTAAGATCAATCTTAGAGAAAACTGTGGCTCCCTTCATCTGATAAGACAAATCATCTATGTGCGGAAGGGGATAACGACTCTTGATCATTACCTTGTTCAACTAGCTATAATCAATACACAACCGCAAGGATCCATCCTTCTTCTTCACAAAATCACCGGTGCACCCCAAGGGGATACACTAGGATGAATTAGGCCTTTCTCCAAAAGGCCCTCAAGCTGTAACTTGAGCTCATAGAGTTCTGGTGTGGTCATCCGATAAGGTGCTCGTGAGATAGGTTCTGCTCCCGTAACTAGGTCTATATGGAAATCTATCTCATGTGGGGGGTAACCCCAGTGAGCTCCCCTAGAAAGACATCTCGAAAACTTTTTCAAAATGGGATGGTCATCTAGCAATAGCCCACTAGATCCATCCTTCGATCTCATCACTGATTGTAACAACATACATTTGACAACCCTATCACACACACTGCTTAAGCCGCACAACAAAGATGGTGTGAATAAACGTGTCTCCGACTCCAGCCTATCACCGCCTCAACTCCTAGATCGTCTCGTACAAAATATGATCTTTTGGTAACAATCCATCCCGAACTCGTGTGCAGATAACCAATCCATACCCAAGATGACTCCATACGATCCCAAAGGAAGGATACGAAGATCCGAGGTGGTGGTGAAAGGTCCCAAATCCACTACACACTCCTTAACTAAGGAGTCTACAGAGATCTTGGCTGCAAAAGCCATCTCAACATCACAACTAAGACCTACCTTACCACCACCAGCTTGCATCACTTGACTAAAGATGGTGCAATAAAAGAATCTGAAGAACCAGAATCAAACAAAATGGAGGTAGGAATACCATTAATGTTACCTGTGGTCTTAATCACGGTACTCGATGGTCAGCCTAGCCATAGCCATTCTCAACCACCACATAGATCCGATGACTACGTCCCATGTCACCAATGGTAGGCTCTGAGATCTGTGTCTTACCCTTGTTAATAGGGTTTTGAGGGCAATCTCTCCAAAAATGTCCATCAACGCCACAACCAAAACAACCACCTGATCCTCTCCCATGTGTAGTAGGTCCGACCGGTACTCTAGAGGTCTATGGTGTGGATCCTGATGATCCGGTTGTGGTATGCTATGGTCTCTACTGGTGAGCTCCTACTGACTGAGCCCTCTAGGAACCCTTTGTCTTGATGGGACCCCTAGGAGGAAGCCCCATACTCGCCCTCTCGTGCATCGAATATTTCAGAGGTCTATAAGGTGGGTGAGAATCTGCTGATGTGGTCTAAAAGATGACTGTGCCAAACCCTGTCCACCATGAGGAGGAGGTACTGACCCCCTCGATCTATTGTCCTGCATCTCGCCGGATGAGGCTCCGGACTTAGTCTCTATCCCGCCGGGTCTTTCCCGAGTCTCCTCTGCTATATAGGCCTTCTTAATGGCCTCAACTAATGTCTATGGACAATGGATCCAAATGCACCTCTAATGTCAAGATTCAGGCCTCGGATGAATATGTGGATCTCGCACGTCCGTCCCCCGCATGTAATCAACATACTAGAGTAGATCCAAAAATCTGCTCTCATACTCAGCCACTGTAAGATATGCCTATCATAGGTCATGAAACTCATGTATCCTTTGCTGTATGAACCTTTGTGACAAATATCTGCTCTTGAACTGCTCCTCAAAGAGCTCCTAGGTAACTGTTTCAAAATCCATGTGGAGCTTCTACTCCTCTGTCCTCCACTGCAGATACGCTCCATCTCTCAGTAGATGGATCGCAACATGAGCTTTCATGTTTTTAGAACAAGGGCAGAGCTTGAAGCATCCGCTCAAGCTCACCAACCAGGCCTTTGCTGAAATCCACCTATGTCACTAGAATAATGTGATGGCCATAGCTTTAGGATCTCCCTGATGTGGTCTGAAGCTGTAGTTTGATGACCCCTAGGCCTCCTTGCATGCTCATCTCTAAGCTTAGGGCTCCAAGACCTATCTCTGTGTCTTGAAACTCGATATCCCTCTCCCCTTTATGGTGACTCTGCTTTGATTGACTCCATATGGGAGTTCTATCCTCTATGCTCCTTGTTATGCCGAGGAGATGCACAAGCCTCAATGGATGTCACCCTATCGTGTTCGACTAAATGTGCTCCTACGGTCCCTCCACGTAGAGCGACATTAACATCCTGGAGTGTCTATAAAATATGTGGTAGGATAGCTACTACAACATGATCTGGTGGTGGAAAATCTAAGTCTATGTGAAAAGACCCCTCGTCTTGTCCGCACTCCTCCTACACAGACCAAGGTGAGATTT
The DNA here is from genome assembly GCA_018340775.1 of Taxus wallichiana var. yunnanensis. Classification (NCBI taxonomy): domain Eukaryota; kingdom Viridiplantae; phylum Streptophyta; class Pinopsida; order Cupressales; family Taxaceae; genus Taxus; species Taxus wallichiana. The sequence goes on along the minus strand of CM031239.1, from coordinate 1,031,935,175 downwards.
AGTTCACTATTCTAGGTTTTATTCAGTTTTCCATGTTCACTAAATATATAATTTCCACACAAAGTTGTTTTCTAGATTTAAAAGTGTGCTAGGTTTAATATTGTACTAGGTTAAAATTTGTGTCTCAAGTTTTCTAGTGTGCCCAAGGGTCCAATATTTTGAACCCACGACTTTGATACCAAGTGTAACACCCACTAAAATTCCCACTCGAGACCGAGGAACAACTTAGGTTTAATTAGGAAAAGTTAAGGATTTTTTTTTAAGTGTTCCCAACAAAAATTTCCAGTCCATTACAACAGTTGTCAAAACATCCTACAAAACACCAAGAGAGAGAAAGTCATCCTTAGCGCAGATAGATTATCTTCTTGCGGGGCATGGAAAGGAATTTTCTTTGGGTGTAGAAAGTGGGCGCGGGAAGAAACTTTTTTTCCCAAAGTGCGGAAGGACGGGCGCGAAAGAAACTCTTTTTCTCCGGGCCCGCAAGACGGGCGCGAAAGAAGCTTTTTTCTTCCTCAAACTTCAGGAGGCCATAAATTTTGATAGGAAACTCGCTTTTAGCAAACAAGGAATTTTGGATAGCTCTTGACGTCCTCTTTGCACATAAACCTTAATAATTTAATTAGGATCAATTTTTAAGGGTCAATTTTGAGAAAACGCTCTGTAGGATTATAAAATGAAAACTAGGTAACATTTGACTTATAAATTTTGTTCAATTTGACCTCCTTCCTTTCTCGAAATGCCGAAAGACTTGAAGGATTGCTCTTAGAGGAATTTAGGATGGATTGTAAGGTGTATTTTGTTTAATGAAGATCGATTTGAAATTTCTCAATTTGACAGCAAACGACTATGAAAAGGTTGAGCCCAATTCTGAAAGGTTCTATAAAAATTTCTTAAGTGTTTTAGTTTGTTTGGGGTCATTTTAATCATATTAAGTTCAATTCAATGTTACATTTTAGTGTTCATTAGCATAGGGATGTTTGTACATTTTGAATAAAATTATTTTGCCAGTTTGAAAAATTCTCTAATAGTGTTCTACAACTTCAAATTCAATTTGATCCATTTGCATTTACCAAACTTAAAAATATGAACTCGTTCTAATCCAACACTGCAATGTTATATTTCCTTCAATAAAAGGGTAGAAGCAAGAATGCAATTTCTATCTCTTTCAACAACGTGCTTTTCAAACATAGAGAGTGCAATAATTCTGATTACACTTTCCAAACAGAGATTTCAAATACATTTCTAAGTAGGTTTCAAACAATAGTAACTTCTTTTGTGAAGGTAAAACAACATCTATTTAGTTGGAATGATTCCTTTTACAACTTCTCCTTTACAAAGATCAAATACAACTTACAAAGATATAAATATTTCTTTTCTTTCATTTAAAAATAGAAACAGAGTACATCTCTTTCACATTTTGAATTACAACTCTCATAGCCAATACAAAACATCTTTCCATCACAAAATATACAAGGTCATCCACTTCAAAGTGGGAAGGGGTTACAATCAGAGATAAACTCAGCAGAACTATCAAAACTATCTTTTTCTTCTCGCTCGAACAACAACATGAAGATCCTCCATTTATTTCAATTTTGATCACAACAAAACTAGGGGAAAGGCAACACTCTCCACCCAACCAAGACATCCAATGAAAGGAGAAGCCATCCTTCTTCATTGGCCCCGAGCCCTAACCATAATGCAATAAGAAATGTGTTTCAACTCATGGCAACAACAGGCTTCCACACACACACATGCAAATATTTCACATCAAAAATACAGTCCAAAACAAAATGTAGTTTACAACCACATTAAGACATAACAAACAAAACTCAGGCTTCATCATGCAAGCCAAAGGAGCAAAAAACTATGGGGATGCTACTTATGCCTCCCAAAGGGGAAATGGGTATCACCACCTGATTACAAACCACCAAAAATATAGTATATCAAAACCCTAACATGCCCTTATGCCTCCCCAAGTACCCCTTATTCCTCACATTTCCTTATGCCTCCCAACCTCTTATGGCACCCCATAACGAGTAAATAAATTCAAGCTATTTCTTTGCAAGGTGGAACCCAAATCCCAACTCCCTCCACACTTATACCTCCCCAAAACACTTATGCCTCCCACAAAATAAACCCCATAGCCTTCTCCTACACCATTCCTAGGCCATCTACCCAACAACCCACAAACATGCCAAAACATTCACAACAATAACATTTACATAAATAAAAGAGGAGCATTTCAAGAGCCAAGCTCCTACCTCTCCATGATGGAGTTGTTCCAAGTTCCAAACAGCAGCTTTATTCCAATGCAAGCAATCCAAATATCCACCAAGCACAAGCATTCATCAATCTTCAAATTTCTCCAAAGCAAGAGCTCTCAAACAACAAAAGAAAATTTACCCCAAAATGAAGTATGCAAAGGTGGAGCAACCCAAAACAAGGTAAGGAATTTGAATTTTATAGAAGAGTGAAGAGAAGAGAATGAGGTGGATCCATGTAGGATGCCACATCACACATCCTCAACCCCAACACAAAATTCAACTTCATTCTCCAATGCATAATAAATAGGTGGGTGAATAATATGACAGTTTTACTTACACACTCAAATCAAGCCCACACCCCAAAGGACTGAAATTAAAACATGTAGGAAAAGTGTAATTAAAACATTCAACATGACAAAAATGCATAAAGAAGGTCTAAATTTAACTCTCCAACCATAGGTAAGGTTGGTATGTAAATTTAAGAGGTGTGGGACAAGTTTAACTTGTCCCCAAGCCTCCAAAATCATCCTCCAAGGACAAATTCAAATTTCAAAGAAGATGAAGTGTTTCATACTCCAAAATCAACTTACATATCTCTTACACATTTCTTACAACACTTTAATTCAAGGCCAACAACTCTATTAATTACTTTCTTATGACATATTTTAATTAATTAACTTAACAACATGATTACTCACAATATTTACACACCATTTAATAAATAATGAAAGGGTCAATGCACCACAAAATAAACACATGCAAACATTAACAAAGGGACCAAATAAAAGAAAATACATAAAATCCCTTGGTCACATTTAAAGGTGACCCCCATGGGAATCCCTAACACAAACAAACACACACAAACAAATACAGTTGCCATGGTGACCTTGTTGAATTCATATAGAATTTCAAAGTGGTTGGTCTCCAATCCCCGATGTTTTCTTGTGATATTTTAAACCTGCAAAATACAAATACCTCCTTTGGCCTCGTGGCCATATCAGAACATCTAAATGAATATAAATATAATTTCAATATCATCAATATATATGTGAGTCACAACAATCATCAAGACAATCAACAATATCACTTACAATTTCATTCACAACTATATCATCATCAATTTTAATTCAATTCTCATTTTCTAGGTCTACTCAAAATATCACAAGTCCGAACAACATCTATAATATAACCATGTCAAACAATATATCAACATCAATATCTAAAAATGTCTCTAATAAACACCATGCATCAAATATGAACCAAAATCAACAATAATCCATGATCTAACATCTAACATCATACTAAATCAAAACTATAACAATGTCCATAATATAGTCAGTAGTATCAGGATCAATGTCAAAAGGTGTCAAAGGGAAGTGGGTACTACGAGAAAGACTTGATTTAATATATGTAACAAAATTGTTTCAATAAAACCAAATTATTATTTGATTCAATAAATTTGTAGATGTATATTTACAGGTAATTCTAGGTTAAATAATGATATCTATAGATGTATATTTACAAGCAGACGTGTAATTACAAGTAATTCCAGGCTAATTTAATAAAATATGTAGATGTATATTTATGAGTAGATGTATAAAAGTTTGACAAAGGGGTGACCATGGTAAAATCTACCATGTGGATTTTGAAGAAAGCTCATATTGTAGGTAATACGGAGACAAAATGCACTTTCCTTGTTGGAATCTCTAAAGTTGAACATAACATTAACATTTGAATCTATAACATTCCTCCCAAAATATTAATAATGGTTGATGTATGGTACACTACTTTAATGTCGACTCAAAACATCCTTTCATTTGTATTGATGATTGTATGATATTAATTATTTTTCTCCAATGCCATTTTAGAAATATTGCTGCCCATTTGGTTTTATGATATGAATCCGCACTAAAGTTAATCAATCTCTTTTGTTCAACATTTGCTTCAAAATTGCCATTGGGATCATGTAAATAATTATTGCATTATGCTTTGTGATATGGTTTTAATTTTAAATTTTGTCATATTGTTTTATTTGTTAAGTGCAAATTTGTGATTTTTACATTTGTCAAGAGACTCGAGCCCATTATTTCGAGATGTTTGGTAGGATTCAAGGCTATTTTAACTCGATTTTGTGGTGACATTAGTTGTTCATGATTGCTTATACTTGAATTTAAATATTATTGCAAAGATGAGGGAAATCTTATTCATCTTATAGTATCATTAATATGGAGACAATGCATAGAAATTTTAAAGCAACCTCTTGGTTGGAACCGATTACATGGTATGAGGAGTACAAAGCTTCACGAGATAGGTGAATAGAATTCCTAGGTAGAAAATCAATGGAAATTCTACTTTTCTATGTACCCTAGGGCTATTCTCAATCTAGTAGAAAATGACCTATAATTTCCAGACCCACATGTAATATTACAGATTGAACATTCTTGTGCGGGAGATGAGATTTTGCCTCTTTAAAGGTTTGCGCATGTCGGTGATTCAATTAGAGACATTCTCAGCTTGTCTAGTCTTCATTTTATAGTCAATGGTGAAATCAATAGGACTGGAATATAAATTGACAAGTTAATATCAAAGCCCTAAAGATGTCAAATTAAGAAAAGAAAATAATTCACATCCTGCAATGGAAATTTTAGAGGAAGAAGCATCTATGTATTCCTTTGCATTGCCAAAAAAGCTGATGATTAAGGGCATTATACATGGGTTGCAATATTAAATAGGATGTGAGGGTTCCCTAGGAATAAATTTACTTTATGAGTTGATTTTTTCATTGATTTGGTAAGAGCTTCAAAGTACCCACTTTGACTTGTCATAACAACTCCATTTGTTAGTTTCACCGATGTTTGGTGAACTTCGAGTATGGAGAGAGTCCATATCAATCTGTTTGTTGTGAGGATAACATTGATTTCCTCCCATTAGCGAGAGCCATTCCCAAAGACATTCTTATACTTTCCCTTGGGGACTTTTCATAGATAGATAGTTGAGTCAATGCTTATGACATTACTATGTGATGATTAGTATGAAACTATAAATGATTGCTAACATTGTATCCCATTTGGGTTGTACTCTTGGCGTGTTTTTACATTTTTGTGTGAACACAATTTTACATTATTTTACATTATTTTACATTCTAGGAGATGCATGATGCGGGTTAATCTTCACTATTTTAAGATGGTCGTACTTTTAGAGTCACGTTGAAATATTTTTCTCATCTATTTTGAGAAAAAGTTTAAATTGTAATATAACTTGAAAGAAGTTACAAACTACCTTTGCTCCTAGTTAGATAAAACAAGAGGGAGAATAAATATTGGTCAATGACATTGTATGTTTGCATAATCTAGATCATGCTCTATCCGAAGTGAGGTCATTGGTGTGATTGTTTAATTGAAAGAAAGAACATGAGTATGAATGATGTAAACTTGTCACTTATCATATAGAGGATGAAGTAGAGGAAACATAGAGGCTCAAGGGCACTAGATGTATACTTTTCTCTTGGTTGATATGTGGTACCTTTTGCAAAAATTAGCGTATGATCACCTACTAGGGACTCACCTGAGAGGATAAAGTAGAGGAAACATAGATACTTAAGGGTACTAGAGGTGTAATTTTCTCTTGATTTCCCTCGGGTGCCTTTTACCAAAGTCATTGATGATCACCTACAAAATTGTGGTCTTCATTCAACCCAGGGGGAGGGGAAGGTGGAGGGAGGGTTGGACCTTCTCCATTGTGAGAACTTCCCTTGTGCATATTTAGTTCCATCTAGTGTGGCAATTGATGTTTTTTTTGAGGTCATTGTCAAGGGAAATGATTGAGCGGAAATGGTTGTTCATCCTTGTGTAGTGAAATCCTTGTCTTTTAGGAACAAATTGATAGTACTAATGAATGGCTCTTTCATCTTCCTTGCATTGCTTGGCTAAATCACTAAAGAGAAGCTTCTTGATGGTGTCAATATCTTATTCTATTGTTAATTCAAGTTCGAGAGGAAAAGGATGCACTTATCCACATTGCCTATGGTATTGTCAAGTCAAGCACTTTTAATACCATATATTCAGCTTTGAGTACCATATATTCAATTATATTTAGCTTTAAGTACCATATCTTGAGGGTGATATCAAAGGTGAATAAAAATTTATTAGTTAGTGTTAGAATTGTTGAAACCAAAAAGACTCATGAACGTGACTCACACCAGCCATGGACGAATTGATAATATGCTACTACAAATACATAAGATTAAATAATGACAATATTATATTATTCTCTCAATCGGTCACAATATACAAATAGAGATGGTCAATATATAACAAAAAAAAGAGTTTGGTTCCAACCTTGATTTTGATTAAATAAAACAAGAGTTGTGAACCAAATATGCTTTTGATTACGTAATCGACACATGTTTGAAGTGATGGACACATTAAGGACACACATGAGAAGTGGTGGCAAGTGATTAGTGATGTCACTTATCATATTCTAAGCATACGAGATGTGCATAAAAAAACTTAGTCTAACTAAGCTAATTTAAGTCAACTTAATATGGGTGCAAGTATGATATTTCACCAAAAACACCCTTATGTGCAACTTAGGGAGACCTATACAAATTGAGAAGGTTAAGAATCCTCTAAAATGGGTCCAGTAACTAGGCTTGATGAGGTATCCATGTACAATAAGTATAACCTAGAAAAATGAGATACAAAACAAATGTCTCTAAAAAATCGAGTAAGTACTCTGAAAACTATACTAGATGGGATGGAAGCTATCACTAAAAAATAATAGATAAAATGCAAGTCATCACTGAAGAATATGCAAGAAGTGCAAGTGAAAAACTCAAATATGCACAAGTGGTCTGAATCTACTACGTGATCGGTGAAGAAGACGAAATGACACTATATGCACCAGAATAGCTCTAAGAAAGCGTCAATTTTTCAAATGAGGTGATGAAAGTACAAAGATACACCAAGAATTCCATCAAATTCTTGAACTAAATGATGTGATGTGCCAAGGATAAGAAAGGGACACAACACTTGGAGAAACCATACGACTACACACAACCCACAATCATTGAATGAGAGGAGTGGATGAATAATATATCAAGTATGAGTGGTCTAAATCCACTACTCAAATACCGAATAATGAAAAATCTAGATATGTGAGAAAATGCTCACTAAAAGGAGATGGTGTGATAGTCAAGGTGTCGAACGATACAAAAAAAGCGTCTCACGAATAGCATGGCACTAATAGTGATGAAAATATATAACAACTAAGAAAAGAGTGCAAAAAAATTCACACACACATGAAGGTAGACTAGGCTATAAAAAAAAATCTTAAAGGGGGAAATGTAGACTCTTAAAGGGGGAAACGCAGACACTCAAATTTGGTAATTTATCCTTTGGCAATGAAAAGTTTGTCTTTGTTCCTACGCTAAGAAAAATGCTCACATTTAAGCATAATCAACATATATCTCGCCCGACTTGCTCACCATTGCACATTGCTATGTCATTCATCCAAAGAATATTAATTGACTAAATTAGTAATTTAAAACCCTAGACATCTTTCTTGAACTTTAACCTTTGCATCACTTATTCTTGTGCAAAACTATATGATAACTCAGGCCATAACAGAGTACAGTCCTGGCTAACTTGTACGATTCTTGAACCTTCTGTCTAATGACTCTTTTTATAATTTGAATATCTTGTGTGTGTGTGTCGCTTCATTTTCCTAGGTCATCTTTAATGTGAATGTTTAACCTATGTAAGCCTATATAAGTAAGTGAAGTACACTCCATAGCTCACCCGATGTTCTCATGAGATCTCATTGTAAATATCAACACCAAAGTACTCAAGGATCTCCAAAATCTCTTTAATGTAGTCACACATTAGTAAGTGTAGCTACCACATAGGGCTAAAGCACTCAAACCAACTTCAATAGTTTAGCTTCCTCCATTTCCAAGCACTCAAAAGTCATAGAGCCATGTCTTAACAAGAGCATGTGACTCTAAGCATTTTCAATAGTATTCAAAGGATAATAGAGATATTTTAAGCATATAAAACACACCACATCACACTACTACTGCATTGGGTACATTCTCTACTTTATAGTTAGATCACTGTATTTATTTCAAGTGACACAAGGGAACCAATAGGAGGTTGGCTTAGATATGCATGTACACTTGCATCTACATTAGGAGAACTACATGAGGCTTTCTCCCACTCGTGGGGAGGTAGTGCAACATTTGGATTGGTTCGGTGAGGGTTGACTCCTAAGGGTAGTCTAGCCTCACCTACATATTGTTCTCTTCTTTTGTTTATATAATGTGTTCATGAAGTTTTTGCAAGTATATAGGGTTTTTATTTGTTTCATGTTACTATAGGTGATGTCAAAGTCATGAGCCCTAATAATGACAACGATACTCATTTACATACAAGTGGGTGGAAGGGGAAGTATTAGAACCCCATTATGCACAAGTTGAAGACCATATAAAAAAGTTAGGACAATACAAAATAAGTCAAGACCAAACAATAGTTGTACGGTCTTGCATAAGGGCAATTTCAGTTCCAAAACCAAAGATAACATTTATAAATCTAGAATATATGTTTCTCTAGGCACTGCACACCTAGATAAATCATGTACCACTCTACACAACTAAATGCTTATCCATTTATGTGTTTTAAGAAATCATCTTATCATTTTATCGACTTTGCAAATATTAATGTTTTATTTTGAATGCACATGGTTAATATTTATTAATTAATTCAGATAATCTTCTTCTAACATTCTTTAACCTTTTCATAATTTAATACTTACATAATTATTTAAGAAACAATTATAGCACATACAAAAAAACACTTGAAGTATAGATCAAAACCTCATTACGCCAAAGGCATTCCCCTTATGGTAATGGACCTGCGGTCGTTCACGCCACTATCCTAAATTTGATGGGCGTTTGGACATTTTTTTTGTACAAATAATATTTATTCTTCGACTCACATATTCACGTCCTAGGGTTTCTCAATGGCTAGGTAAGGAAACAATCAATTTCACAGAGAGTTCTTGGTGACAAGCATGTTCGCCTTTGGCATATCTAGCCTACAATGAGTTTTGAACCATTGGTGGAACTTCATTCTCTCCACCTTCCATTGCATGAATCCAAAGATTGTTACGGTCGTAGAAGACGAGATGGACCTGAATTTTGACGATTTTATTCACTATTTTAGCGAGTGTTTGAGGTTATTTTCTTTGTTTTTTTAGTCGTTGGAAGAGAGATTTTCTAGGACTAGAACAAGAGATTGATGCTAGAGAACCAACACCAGGAGCATGGTCAATATTTTGGCCTGTGACCATTCTTATGGGGTGCAAGAGATGTGAGAAGGCTACACAACTTCCGGTGCTCAAGGCGCGGGGTTCGTACCTAGGCCAAAGTATTCATCACAAATAAAAACATAGATTTGTGGTTTCTTCACCTAAAATTTCATTTGGGTGCTCTTCACAAAAATTTCAATTGGGTGGTCTTGATAACCCAAAAAATTCATTTGGGTCTTCTAGAATTGATTGAATCCTTTTTAAAAAGCGGTGTAAACCCTAGCAAGTGTCTGACAAAGTATTTCAATTTGGGTATGTGAAGATCCACCGGGCTATTGTGAGTGTTGAGTATGGTATGAGGTTTGAGGGGAAAACAGTGATGGTGACATCTAGGGTTCCTGTTGTTGGGGATTGTGTTGGCAACATCAAGAGAGAAGTTGTGCAGGAAGTGTTGCTGAGGGGAGAAGAGGATTGGGGGTGCTTATGATCGTATCAATTGCAAATAATGTGACCATTTCCCTTGATTTGAAAGACTTGGCAAATTTTTCCTCACTTTTTCAGCATTTTCCCATCAAAATTTGGTTCAGTTGATTCTATCAATATGGTGGGGAATTTTCTTTCTCCCATGATATCGTTTCCAACAAGTGCCAAGCTGCAAAAGTGAGCCACTGCGTGTAAAATGGCTTTTCTTAGAATGCCTCTTTTTGTAAGGTAGCCGATGTAAGCTAAACTTGGTTATTTGAATTGTAAGGTTATTGATTTAGTGTGATATCTTGGTGGAAAATACCCTTGTAGATATGTATGAAAAATGCGGAAAGATAGAGAAGGCACATGATCTGTTTGACAAAATGCCTCAGTGAACTAGTATATCATGGACAACCATGATTACAAGATATATGGTAAATGGTAAAGTTGATGAGGCCTTAAATATATTTCAGGACTTTCTAGAGAAGATCATGACATCTTGGAATGCAATGATTGTAGGATATGTACAGAATGGACATTGTAAAGAAGCCCTCAAGTTTTATGAACAAATGTAACTTCCGAGGAACGACAAGAATGAAGACATTTGTCAGTGTCCTATCGACATGTGGTGAGTTGGCTGCTTTCGAACGTGGTAAGGATATTCATGAGGAAATTTTTACAATCCAATTACAATCTGATGTCATAGCATCAAATGCTCTCGTAGACACGTATGTTTTTATACTATGTAGTTTGTGAAATTTAGAAATCTGGTCTGAAATGGGTGTTAAGATGTTGTTGTTCATTTGTTTTAATTAGGTTATCAAGGTGAAATGATGCTTACAGTTCAGGGCCCATATTATTTTGACCCCTTTATTAAGTCAACCAAAGGTTGTTGAGTTCCATAAAGATTCTGATATTGTATCTAAGGCATCTGAAATCTTGTGTCCATGGTAGAAGGGAAAACACTCTTGCTAAAGGTGAGACTATTTGGATGTTTTCCTTCTCAGGGAAAGAGAAATTGCCACTGTGTTTAATTGTAATTCCCCCTCTAATTAGGCGCAATCCCTACCATGATTTGGTGTGCACCCAATGCAATTTCACCTGCACACCTTCAACCACTGGTTCATATCCTCTCCTGGTAAATTTTTCCACATCCAAGGTTTGAACTTACTTTTGCAAATAAGTGTGGCTTAGTGTTTGAACCCTTAACCTTACCAATTCAAAATCAACCCCTCCCCCAAACCTCAATAAAAAATTCAAATTCATGCTTTGGATTTATCATCTCTTGTAATTTTTGGGTTCTTGTATATGATATTTTTTCATAAGTTTCAAGGTTTAATTTTTATAGTTTTATAAATAAGGTAATAGAATCTTTCGAGATTTTGGGGAAGTAGTAGAGACTGTTCTATTCTTAAAATTTTCAATGTTTTCATAAGCAACATAGAATATCCCCTTGTTTAGATTTACAATCTCTTGACAAATGACATTTTAATTGAAATGACTAGTTGCCATGGACAAGCCCTCCTTACAGGCCACATTAGGACTACGGTCTGAATATAAAGGAAAATTTGATTATGAAGGTATTTACAAACCTAAGAAGCCTTTAACAGTGGAAATTAAAGGCTCTGATGTCAATTTTTTATTGTGATCTGATTTCAATTTTGATTAATTTTTGTGGTGATTCGTCTCTTATTTGGTTAAGGACATTGAATTTTTTTTTGCAGACCGAGTTGGTAAACCACAACAGGGAGTTAGATGGACTTGAATTTGGGATTTAGGTAGACATGTGGGACTTGGACATTTCAATCTTATGAATTTGAGGAACGTTTTTGGCCAATTGCAATTACAAGTTTATAAATTGATTTTATATTTATTTTTAGGTCTCTTTTAATAAAAAGTAGGGTTTTGTTGATGCCCTTAGCACAATGGGGATTTTTCTTTCTGCCATGTAATTTATTGCTCCAAAATAGACAATGGTTGTATGATGTTTCTTATTGGAATGCCTTCATCTGAAAAATGGTAATTGTCTATCATCTTGCCAATTTCAATAGTTTGTCTATATCAATTGGAAATATTGGCTCAGTTGATTGTGATACCCCGAGCATGACAGATTTCTCTTTTCGTTTCTATGTCTTTTAGTAAAAAATATTCCATTTCAAATAAAGTTACTTCTATATATTTTTCACAATATAAATATAAATAACCCCTAACCCCCTCTTTCTTTTTCACTTCCTCAACTATTAATTTTTCAATCAATCCTCTTTGGCGTTTACATTGTACATTTTATGTATGATTACACACTTTACGGTTCGATTAGATACTATAGTTAAGCATACTTGACCCCAAGGTGTTATTAGGGTTTGTGCTACGGTGGTCTCGTGCTTGCTTACTCTCACCCTTTCTTGCTAATGCTATTGCTCTTGCTCTTGTTTGCTAATGCTATTGCTCTCACTCTTCGCTTGCTAATGCTCTCACTAGATCTCACTCTTGCTCGCTAATGCTTTCACTCTTGCTTTAAATTTTTTATAGTGATTTGGAGTGAAGGTGGAAGGATTATTTATATATTTTTTGGAGTGTTTCGAGGGTTGGTGGGGCCCATTAAGTGTTAGGGTTAGTTTTGGGGCCAAAGATTTTATAATAAAATGATTTAAAAACACTTTGATAGGCTTATGCTGTTGGGGACGGTCAGGAGTCTCCAGGATAGGTCAAGAGTTTTCTCAAAGTCTTTGGGATGTCCACAAGTCCCCTTAAAGTCCCCAAAATGGGGGAGGTGTCTCAGAAACATCCCCTCTCTAAGGGAAATGTTTCGAGGATGTCCCCCTCCTGTTCTTTGGTTTTGGGGAGACATCCCCCTCGAGAGACATCACTTTTTGGGTGGGCATGTCCCCATGGAACATACGATATTTTCTTGTTTTAAAACGCGAAGGGTTACTTGTGAATGTTTGGTAGCAAAATAGTATTCCACATTAGGTTTAAGTGTTAAAGGGTAACTAAAAAAGTACAAGATTTTATCATCAACTATTCTGGGCTAAGTACAAGAAGAAGCTAGCTATCAAATTGGGTTGATTTGTTGTATGCTAAGTTTGACAACAAATAAATAGATTGGAAAAATTCTAATGATATACATTTGCATGCAATATCTTAACCATTTCAGAGAAGAAATTTTTTGTTTGTGAGTTAGAAGTAATGATGTTGATTTGGCTTGAAAGCTAGGATGGTAATGTACAATTTTTGTTCTTTGCACAACACCATGATGACAACTCACCTTAAGCTCAATCCTTATTAAATGGTCAACAAGCGGTGACAACATTTTACTTTTATCAAGGCCATAATAAAAACAAATAAAAGATAGAACCTTTAAATATAATGCTTCATCTATCGACATCAACTACAAAAGTAATAACTATCCCTCTAAATCAAATAACATATACCGTTCAACATTCACATTGCATTGTGCACATGCAATTGCTAGTACTAAATATGTTACACACCAAAAGAAAAACAAATAACTACCCATGTTTGTTATCCACTTACATTTCCTATGTATTAAAAAAAAAAAAGATAAAAATAAGAATCACCTAACCATGTGCTAATAGATACACATCGAACACAAATAAATATTGAGTGGAATCGGTATGCCTCACCTCACTTGTGGATTTTAACAACATAATAACAACCTAACGATTTCTAGAATTTGTAGTAGAAATAACGATTTCTCTTTGACATATTTAATTTTGAACTTACAATATCTAATAAATTATAGAATCATTATTAAATTACATAGAGCCATGTTTATAATGAGTTGTTTTTTCAGATTTCATCTAAAGGAATTTTGCAATGTTACACATAACATAGCAATTATCCTCATATGGAGTGTTTTATACAATATATTTAAAAATAAAAGAAAATTATTTAATGTATAAAATTAAACTTATAAATATTTGAATTAAAGATTGATACACTTGAATATCGATTACTCATGGAATTTGCGACTAGAAACTTCTTCAAAATATTTTGTCAAACAATTCACATATTATCTATATAAAAACTTATACAAGGATTTTTGTAAAACGGTTTGTAACACTTAAATTCTTGAAATTAATAAAAAAATTCTATAGATAAAAGATCTACATTATCTTTCAACTTAAACATTAAATTTCTCCCAAATAAATAAATTAATAATAAATTGTTTATTTTTATTTTATTTTATACAAATTAAATTATAGATTATTATAGGCATCAATTTTTATGTTTCTATTGGACAAATAAACAAATACGAAAAATATGGAAAATTCTTCTTATATAATAATATTTACTAATTATGATTGCACATAAATTAATATTTATCCAAATTATCTCAAAATACTCTTTCCAACATGCACATTAGTAACTTATTTAAGGCCAATTTTCAAGAAATTTACTCATTTTGCACAAATCGAACAAAAAATAGAACACAAATTTGATCCCTTAATATCTAACATTACCTTATCATTTTTGGAAAAGTTACTCAAGAAGACATCTCAATAACAAATTACAATTTCTTAGATTTCTTTTACATCTTTTAAAAGTGTTTATTTTATTTCTACTCTTCACATTCCATTTGCATTTCAACTTTTAAGTTATTATCCATACACCCCTCATCTCCATTCTACTTTTTACAATATAAAATTTACATAGACTTTTTAATTTAATAAAAACATATATTTAAAAAAATATTTAATATTAGAATATTTTTTTAATTTTATTAAATCATTAAAAATAACTAAAATTTGTACAACATATTCAAAATAATATATAAAATATTAAGTAAGAAATAAGTGAAAAACTTTTTGTCATTAAAAATCACAAAAAGTTTTTCACTTATTTCTTACTTAATATTTTATCAAATTAAGATGAGATGAGATGAGATATCAAAAGTTTTTCACTCATTTCTTAGTTAATGTTTTATCAAATTCCACAAGTGTTATTTTGCAGTGATTATTTTACTTTTTACCTATTCGAATTCATACTTATTTGAATTAATGTGCATTAGAGCCAGAAGCCTCAACTCAAAATCTAAATCTTTGTATTCAATTTCTAAATACAAAATATCAAAACTATCGGTTGTCTTTGTACTGTTTCTGTTTAATTCTTCACTGAAATACATTTCGTTGGGCAGCATATGCCCATTTCATGGGCTTGTTTTACTTTGCCAATTCCGCTTCTACGCAATTGTTCTTTTGTAAAAAAATTTGACGGTATACATGCCTAAAATTACTTTGGAAAGCGACTTCTAAAATTGAAATAACAAGTCGTTTCTTTTTTAAAAAATAACTTTGTTATTAGAATAAAGTCCGTAAACACAAAACACGTGATTTTTGTCCTGGGAATTATTTTTGTGAGAGAAATCTGTAACCCCATCAAATATGTGTTTTTCACCATCTGAATATAAGAGAATATTTTTACCCGCACACATACAATTAAGTAAGATAACCAACATATATTTACCATTTTTACGCGTTATTTTTTTGACTTTTCTTAAGTATATCTTTCCGTTTGAAAGATAAAGACAAGGATCTAAAGAGGGTGCAATAATAAGGAATTCCTTCATCCTTCAAAAGTTCTGCAGAATTATTTGTACTAGATTATAATAGATATTTTCAAAATAAACGGTTAGTGAGTTGCAATGATTCGGGATTTCATAAGAGTTTTCTCGACATAGTTTTATATTAGTTTATAATGTTCAATATCAAAGTTATTAACACTTTCATGGGATGCTAATATGCATGGTTATAACAGAAGTCACAACTTAAATAAACAAGGTCATGAAATGACATATGCTATTGAAGAAAATACATTTTAGTGAAAGAATTGAATTGGTGTCGAGTTGTATTTTATGAATAAGTGTGCATGCCGAAGATGAAGTTTTATGGTATAGTGGAAAAACACAAATTTTATTGACGTGTAGTGTTATTGAAGATTTTCTTGCCAAGTAAACTCAATGATTTTTCTTGCCAAATAAACCCTATATTGAAAAATTACTAATATGAAATTAAATTTCTATGTCTTCAATCTTTGCAATGCTAAGTCACGATTCATAGTTCCCTCCGTACATGCACATGCCATCAGTAGGAGCCCAACTATTTTATTCACCGGGAAACTTTCGATTTCACCGCGCCTGCAATGAAGAACACTTTATTTGACTTTTTTCGAAGGATAAGATGTTGTAATCAGAAAATATTTTTGAAGGAATATTGAGAGCATGGATATTATAGTCAATAAGCCCAATTAAATTGAATTTCCATACAATTCTGCTTGTTAATTCTTTATATAGGGTATTTTAGACCATGTGAATGTGGGCTATATGTATCATTACAAAATTATTAACATCTCAAATTTAAAAAGACCCTAACTTTCCCTCAATATTGAGTTTGATAAAGAGAGAAAAATTAGTGAACATGAACCAATAATTATTACATGCAAAAGTTTCTTTGGATACCAAATGAATGACTGTTTTATCGTTGTGTTCGGAGATTACATCAAAAGGAAATATCCACCATAGTTACATTACTGAATCTGCCTCTTAAATTTAAAATTATACTTTTTAGGGTTCCAATTAAAATAAAAACAAAATTTAAAATGTCCATGAAAATGTGTTGGACTTTCAATGCTCTGGATTCTCACAAACACCGCCTCATAATTCATACACCGTTTCAATAATAACATGATTCCATTGGGATGGTATTTGCACACTCGTCCATTGCAACCGCTGCAAACTGCTAAATGATGTTACAACAATAGAAAAATTTATAATTTTGAGTAAAATGTAAATTTCACCTTAGAGCTTAAAAAACTGAAAAACAACGTAGCATATGTATATTGATTTTTTCTTAGTTATGGTTTGATATGTTACAGAGGCGACTCCAAAGTCAGTGGAACCAATGATTGTTAATTTGTATTTTGCTTCAGCCAAACAACCATTAAGACTACTTCATCATATATATTTGAGGAGGGCAGGTCCACCCCATTTAAACTAGCGACAAAGGCAACAACACTAGGATTATGTGGGCTCGGGAGTTCAGGATTCTGGGGCTTCCACAATGCCGACCTCAATTGTTTATTATGTTCATCCTTAATTGGGATTTTTGATTGAGTTCATCTTGCGCGATACGTTAAAATTCCATATAAATTAATAATTTGATTAAATTTTCCCCAGAAGCCTTTAATTATTTAACGGGTAGTATATTGTTACTTAGCATCCAAACTGAAAATCATGGGCTCTCTGTGTAGCAGCTATGTCCTCTGAGGAATTCGACATGGGCTCGTACCACATCATGTCCAAAGCAATGCCGATTCTTCCACCTTGCTTTTCCTGGTGATTCTAAATTTCATAACCAAAAGAAGACTATTTACACTTTAACTATGCATATAAAATAACGGTACTGCATTGCCATTTACCTTATACTTTTTCCTGTACATGTCGACAGTTGTGGCATGGGAAAGAAGAACATGATGACCCACAATGTAGGGCTCCGTGGCGGAATTTAAAGCTGTGCAAAAGGTATGGAGGAGAATGGAACATCTTCCAGGTGCTTGCAGGCCCACGTCATAGCCCTGAATGGCGAAAGTGTGAGGCTCGTTAAATGTAACCCACTTCTTCACTCTGTCACCGAATTTCTCAAAGCAAGTCTCTGCAAACTTCACATAGTCTCTCCTGTAAAATCAAAGGTAATACTTTCAGTATATGTTTCTTAGTAGCTATGTACAAAGGCTAGGTAATGAGAATTTGGAATAAGGGAAGGCTTACACAATGTTGGAGTGGACAAGTGCTTATTTATTATAGATCCATATTGTTTATTGTTTATTGAGTTTAATGCAAGAATTTCAATCAAAAATAAAATTTACTGACATGCACTTGTAAGTTACAGATTGATCTAGATCTGTATTGGTACCGATTCAATTACTGAACCATTTAATGTTTATTTAATATTGTACTTGCAAAAGTTATTACATGTCTCAACATTTTAATAATTACAATGTTTCAAGTATAGTATATAAAATTTTTGGAAATTCTTGTTTTTATTAATCAATTTTTTTGAGATGCTTATAATTTATTTTCAGCCAATAGAAAAATCTACTCAGCTTTTTGAAAAATCAAATAAATACACATTTTAAAAAACTATATACAAATGATCTAAAATGTATTATGGATCATTATGATTGGTTAGTTAAAAAGTGAAAATTAGTTTATTGAAATCTATATACACCTGCCTATGACATGATAATAAGATAAAAAAATGATTACTATGTTCTTCATTAATCTTATATTAGTAAGTATGACGAGACAAAAGTATTACATGTTTTAAAAGTTTGGTGAATGCCAACCAGAAGTTGAAATTGTGACCCTCCCACCAATTTTGCATTAATAACCAAAAATTTTGTCATCCACTACAAATAAATGATGATATGATTAAGTGGTGATTGAATTAATTTATACACAAAATTTAAAAAGGTTGTTGGGTTTGTAGAATTTTTTTAAAAGAAAATGATATTAAGATAAAAATGAGATGGATCTATCTATTAATATTTTAATTAAATATTAAAAACCTATAATAGCAATGCTTACTCTATAGTTAGATGATGCAACAATTTGACAATGTCGATCTTTCACATAATGCTAAATCAAATGAAATTTAGCATTTTTGTACTTTTTAAAGCCTTGAAATGTCACATTTATTACCATTTAGATTGAAAAAGTATTATCATTCATGAGTGGTGTTTATGAAACATATTTTTCTTGTAAATATGCAATAATCTTTCTAAGCCATAATATTTTCTAATTGCCTATGTGGTGCCATATATTCCACATCTACTAAAGAAATTACCCATTCACTGCTTCTTTGACTTCCAAACGATAACTATAGTTCCAAAATTCATTACAAAGCCAAAAATATATTCCCATCTTCAAAATTACCTACATAGTTAGAATCTAAATATCCAATTAGTTTGAATTATCTTTCCAACTAAAATATTTAAGAATGAAATTCTATGTTCGCTTTAGATATTGTAGAAATCCATTTTCAACTACCCAATTCCTTTTTCTAGGTTGTTGAATAAATTTGGAAATGTAAAAAACCCCTTGAGGGAACGCCCAAAAACCTACTTAAAACAAGGCCATGGAATGGCACATCTTGTCGTTCGGGCCTGAATTGACTTGGGCAGGCGCCAATTTTTTTGCTGGCTTTGTGGGTGATGTCCAACATGTACAATGAGCAGAAAGCTAAGAACACGTGAGCAAAAACACAAAAATCAGAATATTTCCTAAAATTACAAAACGTCGGTGAGCAAAGGAAATCAAGAAGTTTAAAGCTGTGGTGAAAGAGATCCATAGCATTTTCGGCATGCTGTTGGAGGCGCACAACAAAATTTGCAAATGCGATGGCAAACACCATTAAAAATGCTCCGAAAGACATGGTAATCATAATCCGTGTTCTATTTGCATCAGAGGGTCGTTTCAACCGTGAAGGGTACATGGAATTTGTTTCCATTTGCAAATATTGAAACAAGTGTAAATTAAATTGAAGTAAATGCACTTCTGTGGACCACGACATTGCAAAAATGGTAGCAGCAATGTCCATATACAAGTCTTTTGTTAATTGTGTTTAGAGTTATTGTGTTCCTTTACCTTGAAGGAAAACTGCAACAGAACAATAATATGTTGCTAGGTCGATGTAGGTGAAATTTCCACTGAACAGGAAATGAAAGAAAAGATTCTAACCACAGATTTTTGTTTTTTTGCAGTGAAATGCTAAATAAGCATATTCTAGTGACAGTAAGGTTAAAGTGAAGCTGCTCCATATTTTCTGGGTGCGCTGAATATTTTCTGAGTTTCTGTACAACTCTTATTCTCCATCCAGCAAGGATGTAATTCACAGGTGCAAGCAGTTCAACCAGGTTTGCAAGTTCTGCTATGCACGAACATGTATGGAACTCAAACCATGCACACGGTATAAATTGTGCATTCCAGAAAGTGAAAGTGAAACTATGGAAGATGAGAATGCAACAGACATATGAAAGATGTGTAGAAAGCTAAGATGAAATGCCAAAAAAGTGCTAACTATTATGTATATACAATATTGATATTGTTGTTTATACACTGGACATGACAGAGTAGGTCTTTTCGAACAGTACAAAAGCTGGTTAGCAAAATGCTATATCCAGGAATGATTGTGCAATGAAAACCAAGTCGAAAAGATGCTCTTGAACTCGAGAAAACTAAAGAGACTAGTACTATATTATTTACATGGGAAGGGTTGGATCGCAAAAGAAAGCTGGCAAAAATTTGTATAATGCGCCTGTTAAAGTATCTGCACAGGTGAAGAGAATGGAGACATTAGTTATACATAAAATTTTGTAAATGAAAAAACTGCGATAGTATAAATGTGGGTAGGTAGAAACCTTATGGGCGGATATCGGTGTTGACACTGACAATGGTGTTGGTTTGATCAAGCGTGAAAGTTCCTTGCAGAGCAAAACTTCGGAGGAGATGTACAATGGAGCTTTTGTTTTGTACGTACTTTTCATGAGTTGTTTCAGTCAGTACAGGCAGCAGTCTGGACAACAAAGGACCAGCAAGAGTGCATTTGACAGTCGATGTAGATGTTGTTAAATCACAGATCAGTCGGTGGCTATGATGAAAAGTGCTCTCCTGGTTGCAATTTGTACATGTGATTGTTGTTTGTTGCAATGAAAGAAGGTCTTGAACTTCTAAGTTGCATTTTGTGCATACAATTTGAAACGGCTTGGAGTACACATTGGAGGCTCTTAATTCACTACTACAAGGGGGGGTCATTTGAGACATTAATTAGAGACAAAAATATATTTTTGTCTCTAATCAATAGACTCCTCATATTTTTGTCTCTAGTACCCTTAATATAACATTTTTTAATTAAAAAAATACATACTCCTTTTTTTCGGGCGGCTTGTAAAGTGGGGAAACTGTGCGGAAAATGGAAACTGCATTGGGCGGGAGATTGTGCAGGGAATTTCATTCTCGCATGCATAACAAAAGAACCGGTACGTCAATGGCAAGAAGCTGGTGTGGATCTTAACCAAGGAGCAGGATGAGTAGGTATCCGCCATTAATTCATTTGTTTTTCCCTGTTTTATCTTTTACCATTTCGGGTTCATTTCTAAGTAATGTTTTATGGGGATTTCTAAGGATTGTGCACGAAATGGCGAGGGTTTGGTTTTGATTCGGAGATTTGTTTTACTAGTGAGAATGCATCGGATTTTAACTTCATTGTGGGAGGATTAAAAGGCGGGAGATTGTGCGGGAATTTCATTCTCGCATGCATAACAAAAGAACCGATGCACGTCAATGGAAAGAAGTTGGTGTGGATCTTAAGCAAGGAGCAGGATGAGCAGGTATCCGCCATTAATTCATTTGTTTTGCCCTGTTTTATCTTTTACCATTTCCGGGTTCATTTCTGGTAATGTTTTATGGGGGATTTCTGAGGATTGTGCATAGAAATGGCGAGGGTTTGGTTTTCGGATTCGGAGATTTGTTTTACTAGTGAGAATGCATCGGATTTTAACTTCATTGTGGGAGGATTAAAAGGCTGGGTTGTGCCCCCTATTCCTTGATCTCATGAAATTCGTTTGTTATTATACAATTGTAAGTTCTTTGGCTTTTGTTTTGTGTCTAAAATAGTTGCTGATGGGGATTAGGTAAAACATGATTAAATTGCTGCACATTATGGACTTATGTTACAAATCTATAACTACTTATGATATTTACAGAAGAAGCGGACATTCTATGTTACAAATCTTATTATTCCAAAGCAGGAGTCAACTTCTGACTCGGCAAGCCCCGACTTAAAGTATTATCTTCTCTGAGACATACACTTAGTTGTACTTTTTAGTGGGTCTTGTGACGGAACAACATTTTTTGGTGATAATGAAATGGATGGTTTGTATCTACCGCGGCATGGCTGTGGAATCACCTGCTACTGGCCCTGAACTCCTAGACATAGAAGCAAAAACTTCCCAAATAGTAGAGCAAGGAATCCCTCTTGTGGTCCTGTGAACAGGGCAATTCTATGAGGAGAAAAAAATAGGAATATGCCTTTACAAAGAGATCAGATGAATTGAATCCTGATATGGAGGTTTAACCATTGCTGACTGATGTGCGTGAAACTGCTGCATCATCTGTAGACGATGACAGTTATGGATTCTCCAATGACTCTAGAGAATTTTTCTTGGAAGAGTTTGGTAGACTGTCACTGAATAGGCCAAGGTCCTTTGATGAATTGGTGGTGTGGCCCTACATCTTCATTTGATTGTTGGGCATGTATGATGTATAGTATGTATCACAATCTATTAATATATCGTGCATCTATATATATGATATTTTTAATCCTCTGATATTGTCTAATCATGTGTGTATGTTGAGTGCTTTTTCGGATTTGGTGAAGAAACTGAATCACAATTCTAGCTTGACATGTTTTTTTGTCTTTTGAATCTATTAAGCTATAGGATGACTGAACAAAAATATTTCTGCAGTTAGCTTCTTGTTCGATCTAAACTATTCAAATCCTTTTGACCTAATTTTAGCTACATTTTGCTTTCCTTTCTTCTTGGTTATGTTGCTCCGGTCATCCTGGCTGAAGTAATGATTTTTTATAGCATACACCCACTAGCAGAAGACATGGAATTTCTTATTTAAGACAGAGCTCCATTGTCTTCTCTATTTGCTGCTCCTTAGCCATATTGGGTGTCAATAATGGTAATAGGTGGTAATTGCTATGGACGCAAACACCACAGAGAGATTGGTAGCTACAAAATTATTCATTATTTTCTGATTGTATACTCAGAGCACTAGTAAACTTAGGGAACAGAGAATTAAGATCAGCATCTATAGTTTTATCAGAGGTTATAGTATTTTTTGCATTTACAAACAGTAGAATAAATCTTAATTTCAACTAAGAAACTAGGGATTGGTTTTTGTGGAGTTGACAAATTAAATACTATTGTAAATTCAGCATGTTTACCAGTGCGTAAAAAACATGGGATTTATATTGGCATCAATGGATTTTTTGATAGGATATAGAATTTCTTATTTTGAATAATAGGTTTTGGGTGTAGTCTGCTTAAAAAATAAAATATTTTTATAAATAAAGCATTTTTATTTACAGTCCGTGCAAGACATAGTAGAATCTATGCAGCCAAGTAAAAGTTACAATAAATTTTACATGGTTGATTCTGCTCTACAAGGACATTTTTCTACCAAGGAACTAATACAAATAGTTATTAGGCTTATATCGCCATGAAGATTTTGTTCTTATTTCACATCTCTTGGTTTTGCAAAGGATGTCTTAAATTCTACGCAGTTGCACCACAAAACCTCTTGTACATTTAATCATCACAAACAAACACTCATAGAATTATTAACCTGAGACTGCATTGATGTAGGTTGCAGCCGTTGCAGCAATGTGTGTTCAACCAGAAGAATTTATAGATTTATACATTTATACATTTGGTAGAAATTATGCGGAGGCTCTGCTGCCCCTGAACGTGTTTCTAGGCTTGGGTATTTGCTAAAAAACAATGTATAAATAGATCATTGTGGATACTAGCCTCTTCAATTCCTCGATGGTGAAAACATGATCAATTTTCAACAAAAATAGTTATGTATGAGGAAGGCTCGATGTGGGGTTTGGAAAGATAGATCTCGTGATGTTGGTATGAATTGTGTGCATCGGCATAATTATTGGTACCGAGAATAATAATTATCTGGGTAGTTAGGAATATAGTGAATGTCAGTCTTAGAGGATTGCTAGGCTAACCTTTTTGTATCTGGTTGTTCTTTTGGTTAGTATTGAATTATAAGCCATGAAAATCCATGTAAGGCTTGCATGGTTTCTTTATATTAATTGTGCCCTTCTTTGGTTACCCTGAACTGCTGTAGTTTTTGTTTTTTTAAAGGTGGAGTGTGGAATACAAATTGTAAAATAGCTTTGACCATTGATCAATAGTCGATTTGTTATCTTGATAAAAAATTGATTTTTTTCTGCTTATTCTACTATCCGTAGTTTGTATTGAGAAATGGTATATTTGTAGGCATATAAATTTATTTTCGTGATGTTGCTACGATTTTAGTAAGAAAAAAGGAGTGGTTTGTCCAGTGCATGCTGAGATCAAGGTCTCTTTCATTCCTGTACCAACAGCTAAACCTCCCAGTTAATATTTTTTACTGATATTTTTACAAGCCATATCAATTCATGTTTCTCTAGAGCTACCCAATCCTAATAAATTGAACTTGAAATTTATTCTGGGAGTATGGGCTACTTATACTCAACGCACCCATCAATCAGAGTAACAATATGTTTCATGGTTGGACTGTAACTAAGTCTTTCATACCTCATTTCAGCTTGCAGAGGTTTCCCAAACCTCTCACTGTAGAGCTGAGGTAGAGAAGCAGGTGACCTCCTTCCTCTGAGCAGCTCCTGCAATTCTAAATCCAATTTTTCCAATGACCCATTACTCGATCCAATGACTTCATTTGAATAATCATTTTCCCCCTCACACCGCCACTATGAAGAAACCTACAATTGTTTCCATTCTTGCAATACCCACGAGAAAAATACATGCAAGGCTTCCAAGCCAAATTGGATCCACCTACTGCATCTGGAGTATTGCATATATCAACAATTGAACTAGGACGTTTAGACATGAGACCACTGTTAGTTTTTGGGCTCATATAATCCATGATCAATAGCTGGTTTCCACTGCAATACGCCACCATCTCTGGATAGCTAAGATAATTACCATGAGAGCTTGGAGATTCCGTAGAATAAGTGAGATATGAAAGATGATCAATTCCCTCATCGAAAGTGTATGGACAATATTTCGGCATCCTTCAAAAATTTACATAGTAATCTCGGTCTCTTTGATTTTAGAACTCTACAAAATCATGATAAAGGGGACTCGAGTACAAATTCCCTAGCTTTTAGGTAGGCTAATACTTGCTAGATATTCAAGCATGCTAGATTTACGAGATGATTGGTCTCAAAACAACAATACTAGGCAATTGTATGCCTTCCTTCATCAGTCTCAGATTTCAAAGTGTATCAACAACATCCAAGAGTGGTCAAATTACTCATTATAACTCTTATCCAGGGGGAGATTTTCCATCATGTTCAAAATATCCTTGCTTTGTGCAGACAACTAGTATACCTATCATAAGCCTAACAGTTTTTGATTGGCATGATGTTAAACAGAAAAGATTTCAGAGCATTTGCTGAAGTTTGCTTCAGAGAATTTGGGGACAGAGTGAAATACTGGACAACTTTTAACGAACCAAATGCATTTCCATCTTTAAGTTATGACAGGGGTTGGTGGCCACCTCAACGATGTTCTTATCCATTTGGGTTACACAACTGTAGTGCAGGAGGATTCTACAGTGGAGCCATACATTGTTGCTCATCATATTTTGTTATCACACTCCAAAGCCATCAAATTCTACAGAGAAAAATTTCAGGTAATTTTTTTTCCAATAGTATAATATTTATACCACTGGTTGAATAGTTCCTTCATTCTCACCTATGAAGTACATGAGTCCTCTCTCTTTGGTCTAGCACTTAATTAACTAAATACAATAGGGCCTTAGGTTCTCGAGTTAAGGAGATCTAGAGGTAAGTATTAGGGTACCACTAAAGCAACAATAGTTACAGAGCTTGATTAATGGGAAAGTATTTGGAAGGCCTAATGTATAAACACCTGCAACTGCACAGCCAACCATGCTAAGTGCTGCCATTATCAAGAAGGTTGTGCAGAAGCTTTTTCTCCCAACACACATGAGTTCCTCCAACTTATCTTTGTCCTTCACATATTCTACTTTGGCACCTCTGTCATACAAGTATCCTGCTACCCTAACAGAAAACAAGTAGGACCCAAGAGGGCTCGAACTCTGGCCTATATTGTACAGAATAGCAAAGTGGCGAAGCCCTAATAGCTCAGAAATGATTGAGAACAGTAGAGGCCAATGTGCACCAAAGCACATTCCTATGAGAATGGATGCCACATAAATGGACCCCGGGAGTGCAAAAGCAATGAGAAGATGACCCACACATGCAATTTCCAGCACCAGGCTTAACAGTAAGGGCCTGGGAATTGAGTACTTTTGCACTAGTATCTCTGAGATGGACCCTGATCCCACTCGCCCTAAAAAGTTCCAGATGCTGAAAAGGGACACAAAAGTGCTGATGCTTTCTTTTGGGTATTGCAGGGATTTTCCAATCTGACCCATGTTGTCTATTGCAGTAATTGTAGAGCCCAAGCCACATGTTGTTGCCAAGAACAATATCCAGAAGTCTAAGCTCAACAGTGCCTGAACAACTGTATGATCTTGCCCTCTCACAGGCCATTTCTTTTCAGATTTGATCTTATAGTCTTCACTGTTAGTAGCATCTGAAACATTTGTAACAAAACAAAATCAAATAAATTTGAAACATATATATATGATACAAACATACATAGGAGATGGGTGAAGCTATGGTGAAGAATGCTTATTCAGAGGCCACCAAGGATTAATTATTAAATTATAAAGAAAAGATGGGATGAAGTGTATATTTCTCTACATCAGAGGATGTTGCTGCTTCTCTGGACTCTGGATTTTGAAGTTGTGAGCGTATGACCACCACCAATGGCACGAAGATGGTCACAACTGTTATCACTGTGAATAGCCTTACCACAGCCAGAGGAAGTTGCAGCCTGTGTAGTGTTTGAGGGTATATTTGAATATACTGAAATTTTCTAATTCCATAGGTTGGATGGATGTGTGAAAAGTACTAAAGAACCAAAAACAGATATAACCATAAACAAGCAGATGAAAATTGTGACCAATGTTTGGTATTTTGTATTGAAGATCAATTCAGACATTGTCTTCGTTGAAGTATTGATATATATATATATATATATATATATATATATATATATATATATATATATATATATATATATATATATATTACATTGATACATGTGCTTTTGTAGAATTGAGACTCAAAACTGTATAAAAGGCCAATTTGGCAGCCTCTTTTAGTACTCCTTGTAATAACTGGCTAGTTACTGAGAAGAAATTGTGTTCAAGAGTGCAACTCTGGAAGTGATAAGAAGCTTGAATAGCTGGTTGATTTTGTGCTCAAATGATGGTAGAGCCATCTCCAAGTCATGGAGTGCCATGTTAGTGGGAGAGAGCTGAAGGGGAATCAACAATTTGGAATTGGAATTAAGAACATTGTTGAGGTTTCCAAGAGCAATATCTAACTCCTCTAGCTCATGCAAGAACCTTGAAGATGACGATGAGGATCTCCTTTTCAACCCAAATGCCTCTTTTAGCTTGTCTTGTAGAGAAGTGAAACTCCTAGGAAGAGGAAGAGCTTGAATCTTCAGTCGTGGTGTCTTGAAAGAAACAACAGTGACAAGTGCAGAGCAAACCAAGATGGTGATGGCCTTGGTGTGGTTTATGTCGATGGCTATGGCAGGAGCTTCTAGTCCTGCTCGTGCTTTCTCCTCAAGGTTAAGCTTATCTGCCATTCGCCTCAGAATAGACATGCATTTCTCCAACCTGGACTGGGTTTCCTTGTTCCCTAGCCAACAGGAAAGGGAGTTGCGTGCTCTTTGAAGTGCATGGGCATTTGGATTGATTCCGAGGCCGTGAATGGCTACCTGCACACACATGTGTTGCTTCCTGATTTCTGAGATGCTATCCCTCAGCAGATTGCACACTTCAAGTAGGTGGACCATGTCATCCAGATGTTGGTTCATCCACTTACACCCCATTCCCTCAGTGTCTATGTCTATTTGTGAGAGATTGGAATTGGCATTGACCACCACCTGCAGTGCTTGGCCAAGCCAATCTGCCCCAAAACATGAAGAAGAAGAACACTCCGCTGTTGTTCCAATCTTTGCACCTCACCTGCAAGATGGTCTTGAAAAGAAGTAAGGATTGGACACTCCTACGAGTCTTGAGGGCATGCTCTTTGACCGCTTATGTTTATGCTTCCGAGGAGAGTGCAGGTTCACAAGAGATGAGAGAAGAGACATAGAGGGTACTGCAATGCTCATGCTCATTGTATTGATTCCTCTGATGCCGATGCTTGTTGCTTCAAGGATCTCATATGATGACTTCCTGCCTGCCTATTAATATGATTTATACAACTCAACATGATCATGATGGGGCACCCCAAGCAGACAGAAAGCATCTAATTCTGCAAAATCTGTATCATTATATCAATCATGCATTTTTCTCTTGTCCCCTGCTTTCCAATGTGAGATGGGCCACATGGTTTCCACCCCCTACCGGGAACAACTCTCAAACACCATGGCTAAGCATCATGTGGCCAACAAAATTTACATTACAAATAATCAGAATTAAAAATCTGTAATGCGAATCACCCACAATTTTCCGTTTCTCATCATTAACAATTTCTCCATGTAAACGTGCAACTGAAACACATTTGTATGGCTTGTCACGCCCACCTTCAAAAACATTTATATTTACCATACTCTGTCCCTTCTGTTAACAACAATTAATCTTTTTCTAAAGCTCTCTCCTCTACACGTGTGGATGAGCTGTTCATAATTAATTATATTGCAATTGAAATTTCTGTCCATGTTTTGGGATGCAACAACAATATATCTACTTTGCTCGTCATCAGCCGGAGGAGAATCTTGAAAAAACAATGGCTCGAGTCTTGATCTTTGTTTATACCCCAATTCTATTAGCCTTCCAAATAGACTCTCAAGATCTGGCCTGATCCCAAGACTCTCAAGGGCTGCTGCTTGTGACAGGCTTCGAGGGTAACCATCTCGTAGCCATCCCTTTTCTTGTGAATCTTCTTGTGCCAGCCGCTCCTTCACCATCTATACTCCCAAAAGATCAAGGAGAGAGCATTAATAACAAATTAACACACAAAAAAATGAGATGAATGCACAAAAGATAGAAGCAGATCTACCGTGCAAACAATTTCATCAGGAACCAAAGACCCCCTTTCCATGCACTCCTTGGCTCTCTTCCCATTCTCTGTCCCTGCTGCAACTTCTGCTCTTAGCAAGTCTCCAGCAGCAACATGTACCAATCCATACTACAACAGATATGACAATTCTACCTTTTTTCTATCTTTTCCTACACAATTTACGGTTCTAATGGGTGCCAGGATATGACAAAAAACATATTTATTATATGTTTAGTTACGATGTGTTTTATATATCATAGCTTGGATATGGAACATGATTTGAGAGTGGAGATTTTTCCCAAATCCGGGAGGACGAGCTTACTGCAATTTCTCAATGTTAAATACTGAAGTTGCAATAGTTGAGTAAAAGAATGTGGCATCTCTTTTAAATAGTTGAGGTTGTGATGCAAATAATTTGTCTGGTTAGGAGTGGATGAACTCCCTCCATAGTATTTGTCTGGTCAGGATGCTTTCTAGCCTGATATTTCTTGGTTTCTACAAGATTTTTCCTACTTTCTTTGGATTACTATTCTGACCCAAACTATCTTTAGGCTTGATTAATGTTCCTCCTTGTTAGTATAGTTTTAATGTTATAATACATTACAGCTGAGCACACTGTAACTTATTCTCGGGTTTGGAAAATTCTAAGATCAGAAATAAAGGCTATATTTGAAAAGATTAAGTGGAGTAACACAATAATAAAGTAGAATAATCTCTTGTCATTATAATATATAATCACAAGATACGTGCCTTGATAAGAGGCTTCTCTGCCCTCCTTTCATTTGAGAAAGGAATTAAAATATTTCATGACTTGTACATTTGGGCAGAGAAGCCTCTTCTCAAGGCACATATTTGGTCATTAGATATTATAATGATGGAGCTTGTAGAGTATAAATTGGATTGATACTGGATACTGGACAATGAAAAGCAATCTACTTTATCTCTAATGAAAACAAAAACCTATGATAAGTTCCAAGATTCAAGTTTTCTTCCAAGTTAACCTTGTAACTTATCGTAGGTCTTATTATAGCATGGTTTTGAATATGTGGACCTTCTCATGCTATTTTGTTTTCATTTTTAATAAATTAGATTGCTTTTCCTTGTCTAATTTCTTCGTCTTTTCCTTTTTTCCAGGTTTCATTGTCTTCTCTTGCTCTAGTTGGTGTGGAGTGGCTTTAGTGCAAGAAGGTAAGATAAGATGACATTCTAGTCCTAGATATATTGGTAAATAATTAGAACATGCAGATACTTTTATTCATTTTTTAAAAATTATTTTCTGTATTTTTATCACGAGTGTTACTTTTTTTTGTAGGACACTATTACCCAGTTAGCCACTATTTTTTGTCGGAGAGGTTTAGGTAGAACAATGTTAGATATTGACTTATGAATAACTCTATATCTTACTGCAGATTACTCAATGGTCATGGTGCCAAATCCATCAAAATCCCAGTCCTTTTCTCTAGAGGAGATGACAACAACTACAGAAAAATTTAGCCATAACATCGGACAAGGAGGCTTTGGGTGCGTATTGCGGGGTAAATTGCAAGATGAAAAGCAAATAGTGTCACGAATTGCTTTCTTTGTTCTCAAAGCTAGGGATTGCACAGTTCTTAAACGAGGTAATGCTGAAAAATCCCAAGGGAACTCTCTATGTTTCATTTGATGAGTACATATCAATTTGATGAGTTAAATGCTAGATTGTGTGCATTCTAGTGGACTCTGCATTATGATTTCTGAGAGGACAGCGAGCTAGAAACCCTCAATGCCATGCAAATGACATGAAGCCCTTGACTGTTAGGTTAGAAAGATGCTATAGGGTATAAGGAGCACAAATATAATTTTTGCAAGCCTTGACAGTGAATAATATGACTTCTAGAACAAATTATCTTTTCTCGGGCTCGATGTAGGGCATCGAGCTGCTCTTTATTCCACCGACCAAAATCTGTGAAACTTTGAAGAAATTTCTATCCCAGGATGAGCATGAAGATCCCCAAATCTCAGGGTGAATGGAGTTGCCCATCAAAAATTGTGCATAACAGTAATTTTGACTGAAAAAAGGAGGTAACAGTGTACAGGACAGTGAGGGTAAAGGGTAGAATTTAATAGATAATTCTTGTTTATGTTTGTGGACTTGTTCCTAAGGTGACATGAGGCGTGTTTGAAGTGTTTAAATGAGAATTAGGAGAATTTAATGAAGAAATTACTACTGTCCTATGAGAACTAGACTGGTTGGGCACAAAGAGACCTAAGTAGGTCACTAGCATAACTGTTTCAAAGAGAACTGGGCATAATTTGTCAAGGATCAGTGCATAAAAGTTGGGGAAACATCTCAAATAGGATAAAGGGAATCTAAACTTAAGAAGTTTGTGTCTTGCAACCCCTGGGCGGTGTTTTGGTACTTGATTTGGGCTCTAGAAGGGTGAAAAGGAACCTAGGACAAAGTAATAAGGAAATAGAAAGCAAAACAAGTGTATGATAACCAATGTTGGATCAAATACCTCTGAAATGATGCCATTACCATGATGAGACAGGTATGCATGGTCTTATAACCTCTATGTTTAATATGTTTTCATTGGTGGTCAAATGCATGGTACAAAGAACTAGGATTGCATGAATGAGTCTTAGGGTATGAAGATCATCCTTGAATGTGTTAGTGAAGAAGCGTTGGATACATATATGGTTTTGGAAATCTTGGTTTCAAATTGTTCAAATGAAAGTATGCAGCAGAGTTACTAGGGAACCTCACACCTATGGACTGCTATGTGATGGTCTTAAGGGGAATTTCTGACCTACGCCCTGAATAAGACAGTGAAGAACAATTATATTGGTCTAAGAAATGAATAAGGGGTGGTATACATGTTGGAACAGTATCATCAAAGTCGACAAGCCATAAATGTGTGAATTAGCATACAAGGAGTGAACCATTGAGAACTCTCCAACTAGACTTTCCTAAAGAACAACTCATATGACTATGAATTAATTCCAAGACTCAATAAATTTGAGTCTGTAATTGCATACAGTGAAGTACAGTTCAGTCTCTTGTACAGCTTTGAAATTACGGCCAGTCCTTTCCAATGGGGTTTCATGCTTGGATTCCTTTCTGCATAACCTGACAAACACATACACACTACTCATTTCAAAGATACAGAAAAAATAGACTGTTATGAGTAATAACGAAGAAGACAGTCACAAACTCATGTGGAATGATATACTAAATACATATACTATCTTACATTATTGTTGTTAATCCCAATGCTCCCCACTTTCTTTTTATTTTTCTGTTGCTGACAGTGTATGAATAGATTCCTTTATTCCTGAATTAGAGGAAGTAACATGTGCACAGATTCTATGGACTACTTACTTTCTTTATTTATTTTGCTTGTAAATCTGATATTTCAATCTGGGTCCAGTTCAGTTTTGCATGCAGAGTACGTTAAAATGTTAAAGAATGTGATCTCCACCATCGTCAAATCTTCTCATGATATTTTTTTAAGAAGTGAAAGTATGTTTCATTTATATAAGACAATACCCATTATTTATACATGTCTGAGATCTGTATCTGGTCTCTGTACTTATGTGTAAAGTGTCTCGTAATGTTCAATGCTCATCATTTGTTTTTAAGTTTTGAGCTGCAGGATGTTTCTTTGTCGTAGAAAAATATTTTCAAAGATGCCCTCAAATAGTGTAAATAAGAGAGAATATAATCTTGTTAGTTGTTACATAAAAGATAATTTCTGGCAAGAATTGTGTGGAAAGTTTTTGGATCTATCATTGAGTTTTTTTTTGCAAATTACCATGAACGGGCACAGAAGATTATAGCACAACAAACAACACATTTTTCATTTATTGGCATTGCTTACAAATTTATGGACACTAGAGATTTCTGTACAAAAAAGATGGGATTGTATATTCATGATCTCTAGACTGCAACCGCCCAATGCTTGAAATCAGGAGTATTCAGAAGTGGCAGTGTTGCAGCTGCCAAGCTGGTCTACCTCCCAGCTTTGTTTGGGTGTAACACATTCATGCATGGGAGCATATTCCTGCACATATAACACAACCCACATCAAATTTAGAGTGCTTTAACTATGATTTTCACACATATACAAACAAAGTAAGCGTAAATTGTCTCAGGCAATTACTTCCATCAGTTGTATGAGTTGCTTGGCTGTTGGAGCAGAAACAACAATATGCAGTGCAGAAGACATGATAAATCCTTCTTCCACCCCTTTATAAAACAAGGCAAGCAACGAATCGTAATAACCATCCACATTCAGCAGACCAACCTGTAAATAGATCCATTTTTTTAGACAATATAATTTCTCCCCTCCAATCCACGGAGAATTTTATACATATACTACGTAAAGGACATGATGAGTAAATACCGGCTTATCATGAATGCCAAGTTGTGACCATGTGATCATTTCCAGTAGCTCCTCCATTGTGCCATAACCACCTATGTTCAAACAAATTATAAGTGGTATCATATTGAAGATGGGTGTCACAATTGTTCTAAAGCTACTTTTTCGGTGGGGAAGCAGGGAGCGTTTGTTGGTACCCATAAGGGGAAGTGCCTCTCCTATAATGCATCAGGTATGTTACTAATGTGAACATACATATTCAGAAAGAGCTTATATCACTTTGTTCTTCCCATAATGTGCTTGTAGCAACAGATTGTAGTAGGTCTTCCCAAGGTAATTTGGCTCGCCATTGCACAACATTTGTTCTACCCAGTAATAGAAAGAATCTATCACTTTCATGATGTTTTAAATGACTTCCTTATTCAGATGGTAATTGAAGCACTTGTTTTGCAAAAACTTTTCTTTGCATGTTTATAACAATCACTTGGTTATGCTCAAAGAAATAATTAATGGTTGTCTTTTATGTCCCTTATACTACTTATATTTGACACCTTATCCCTAGTTTGTCTGGGGCTTGAGTAATCTAAATTGTCTTGTATCTTTTATGTCTGCTGGTATTAGTTTACCATATTGAAGTCATGAATGTTTCACATATTATTCTCATGAATGTTCCTCATTACAGGTGACAGAAATGTAGGCAGAGTATTTTCCTCCAAGAGAGGATGTAATTCTTCAAATCGAGACTCCATCCGAGTTATACATAGTTGTTTCTGGAGCAGTTGTAAGTTACTTTATTTTATAGAGAAGAGATTGTCGTCTCATATCCAGCATATATCATTTGTTTCTTAGCCTGAAATCAGCAATGATTTCATCTGTACCTATTTTGTTGGTATGCTAAAATTTTGTTGTATTTAATACCCACATCATTTGTTTGTGATCTTGAAATGATTTCCTCTATATCCATTTCTAGAGTATGTTGTATTTTCATTACATTTACTAGCCATATCATTTGTTTGTGATCCCAAAATGATTTCTTCTATACCCATTTCATTTCTATGTTTAAATTTCACGCATTTAATGGCCACATTATTTGTTTGTGATATTAATTGATATCATTCATGTTATGCATTATTTTTTTCTCATGTTATGTTGTTGGTAATGATTAATGTAGGAGCATGCCAACATCGGCTGCACTTGATGTGGTTGCCAAAAACTTGAATCTTAAGTTTTTTGAGGTATCAAATTACTCCTACTTATATGCATATTTGCTTATTCCTACTATTTTATGAGTCTTGTAAAAATAGGTTTATTGTTTTTTACTCATGTATTAGGTGCCCACTGGTTGGAAGTTTTTGGAAGTTTAATGGATGCTGGATTGTGCTCTATTTTTGGTGAAGAAAGCTTTGGCACTGGTGAGTTCTATTTTTTTTAATCCTTGTGTAAAACCATTCTTTGCGTAGCTTTCTTGGTGAGTATTTAGTTTCTACTCTTAATAGTAGCTCGGTTTGTTAAAAATAAAAAATGATATGCATAGCTCCTTATGTCAGGATCAAAGTCCCCTTGCTCATTTTCATAGATCTCATTGTTGTGCTTGAATTCGGTGTGCAGCTGGGGATCTATCACACGACATATGATTCTGTCTAAATAATCATAGGCCTGCACAACTAAATCTCTGCTCCTCTCAGCAAATGAATAAACATGAGTTTGAAGAAGGTTTAGGAAAACAAAAAGAGGTAAGAAGTTGGGAAGACTAACTCCCTACGCCTCTTCCAACAAACTTATTTCTTCAACAAGAAACTTATCCGTGGAGAGTACATCTGTTGCAGCAAGGAGGTCATGCAAGTAAGCCTTGAACATTCTAGTGAGACAAGCAATACAATGCATGTCGGGCTCATCAGGAAACAACTCGATGTCTCCCTGTATAATGAGCTTGTGTAGCATTCCCTTTGTATATATTGTATATCAAGGGTTAACGGAATTTAGACACCCTTTTGTATTTTATCATTGTATTTCAAGGGTTAACGGAATTCAGACACCCTTTTGTATCTTATCTTATTTGATATTAATAAAATATTTGTGGACCCATTTATTGGGCACAATATTTAAATCAAATTGTTGTTAATTTATAAAATTAATTACCAGACCACTCCGACATCATAGATGATATGTAACTTCGTTGATTGCACTATATGATATTTGGTTATTGTGTAGTTTTAAAATTCATATTTTTCATTCTTTAAATTCGTATCGTCTCTAGAGAGACAATAAAAATTGAAATTAGTATTGTCTCCAGAGAGACAAAATGTTAGTATTCGGTATTGTCTCTAAGGAGACAATAATGATATTGTCTCTAGAGAGACAAAAATGATATTGTCTCTAGAGAGACAAAATATGTATCAATCATTATTGTCTCTTGAGAGACAATAATTAGAGACAATATTAGAGACACCCGCTTTGAGACAATAATAGAGACGATATACAACTTTTTTATTGTCTCTATTTGAGACAATTTAGTGAAATTTTGTCTCTATTAATTTGTTGTTCAATTGTATCAAACAAGGCTGCAAAAGTCTCGAACAAGTATAACTTGTAACCAATGAAATGTTAGAATGGTTAATTTTTTTAGAGTGAAGAAGAATAAGCAAAGGGACTTAAAGTGATGGAGATAATAGAAGGAGGCGAAGATACCTGTGCTTTGTCCTCTATGGAGAGGCCATCCTTAATTTCAAAGACAAACTGTGTTCCGGACTTGCGTGCAGTAGTGACAACAGCTGCAAGTGTTCCAATTGTATAGTTATCTGTGCTACGGAGGAGTTGTTTTATTGTAGTATTCGGTATGAACTTGAACTCGTTGCAAACTGGAGGTATGTTCTCTATGGTGCTGTTGTTATTCAAGAGAAGAATGTAGTCACAATCTCCACGATCGTAATTGGTCTTCGGCGCTATGTTAAATTCTTTTATGTTGACTCCTTTGGATGGTAGAAGCTTTTTTGATGTGCCTCAATTTGATGTCCAGTCACATTTAGTGTCACGGTCATTTCACCTTCTTTGTCGGTTAAATCTATGCGTAGAAGCTCTTTGTTCAGGTCTTTGTTGAGTATTGCTTTGTATGCAACGATGACATCCCCTTGAAACAAAGTGCCAACCTTGCGATTGTTGAGGTCATCGATCGATGTTGGTGTACATGGAAGCGTCTGTTGCCTGCAAAACAGAATGTAAATGCATGAATGATATAGCAAGTTGTGAAGCGACGGTCGACAAGATATCTGTAATTTCTTACCTCTTTGCTTCCTTTTGTGGCGGTTCATTCGCGGAAATGGTTTCCAAGTTCCTCTTCATCTTGTTGTCCTGGGAAGAATATTAGAAAAATGAATTTCAGTGAGTATAGACAAAAGAACAAAGTCCAATTTGTTAGCAAAAAAAACGAAAAACAATGGATTGTTGTTTGTAGGAATGAATTTTCAAAGATAAAAAGGTGTGATAGTGTTATAAAACATAGTTTTTTTTGCAATGGAATACAAATAGGCAATGTATAGAGGTTCCATGGAAGTGGTACGCATTGAAAAACCATGGCAAAGAGTAAGGAGCGAACCTTTTTTTAGTTGTCAAACTAGATGAAATGGAAGATTTTTGCTAAACAAAGCGGTTGTTGCAAGAAGGAACAAGTTTGAGCATAAGTCACAGTCAAAGTGTCAGAGGCTGATATAGCATTTGTATAATGTAATATTATTAGTAGCAGATATTATTGGAGTATTAAAAAAAATGCATAGTTTTTGTAGTGATGGAAAATATGTTTAATAATAAGTTTTTTGTTAAATACCTTAAGTATCCTGAAATTGTTGTGAAATTGATGATAGTTGTTGCGATGGAAAAAATAAAAATAGTTCTTGTGAAAGTAAGAGCGGGTAGAAAATTCGTAAGTGCAGGAAAGTGCTATGGAACTGCGAAGTTGCTTTGGTTGAAGTTGGGAAAATAAAGTTTTAGTTGTCCATGTCAAGTGCAAGGAAAATGGCAGAGTGGTCAGTCCAATATACATGTCTTTGAAATATGTGGCTGGAGCTATTGCAATTTGACCATATGTGGTCGATATGTTTTTTAGTGAATGGATTTTCCTTTGCGATGCAAAAATGAAAGTTGTAATTGGACATGTGTTTATTTAAAAGCTCAGTAGTATTATTATGTTTTTGCATATCGATATTGAAGTCTCCAAATATGTATGTGCATTGTTTTTAGATGAGTTTGATAAAGCTTGATCAATAATTGCAAGGATATTGTGAAGTGTCGCATTTGGAGCTGCATAAAGATTTATAATTGTTAATTGTTTGTCATGGAGATGAACAACAGCAAGCAATGCTTCTACTTTTGCGCCATGAAATTGCATTGTGTGCAGAAATGGTATATGCAATTTAGCGGAAATCATTATACCATGTCACATGATGTGTGTGTATGTGATGGAAGTTTGAAAGTAGATTGTGTGCATTGCTATCAGATATGTGTGTTTCTTGTAAGCACAATATGTCAGATTGCATTAAGCTAAAGTCGTGTATGACGTCTTCTACATGAGCATGAAGGCTTCGGGTATTCAAAGAACAAAGTAAAGTGCATGGGTGGATATCAGCCAAGAAGAAATCATTTTCAACTTGCCATTGTGCTTGAGATTCAAGGCGATTCATTTCAATAGTAACTTGTTTTCTTATGTTGAAGTTTTTGTTTGTCAATGGTTGCAGCAAATACAAGCTTTCTATATTCTTCACACGTGATAGGGCTGTGTAAGTCAATCCATGTCTCGTGACCCCAAGAGGGCTAAAGGCAAGTCCGTCTAATGTAAGTCCTTGGGATCTATGTATCGTGCGGGCACATGCAAGCTGGACAGGGAATTGGCTACGAATTGTCAAAGTTTTCTTATTTGGAGAGTGTTGTAAAGGCCTTGCAATTCGTAAGATAGGCACAGATTGTGGGTCAATGTTGGCAGGACGCAAGTGTGCATGTTTGGCAATTTGATGTTGGCCAATGCTTAAATCGTTGAATCGGATCCATATGATGTCCTGATTTTTGTAGTAGTGTAAGCATCAAAAGTGCCATCTGACCCATTGACCAATCCATCTTGGATATCATAGTTACCAGCAAAGAGTTCAACCAAGATGCCTTTTTTAAAAGCAATTGTCTTTGGAAGGCAAATTGTCTTAGCGTATGCATTTGTTTCATCATACAAAGAATCTTGTTCGTCAATTGCGTTGATGACAATCTCCACTCCAGGCATTTGTGAAAGCATTTTCTTGTTATGGTCATTGACATCGTTTTTTAAAAAAAGGTATGGAAAAGAAGGATCATTCGGCGGTGGTCTGTGACACCTATTGTTGAGGTATGAAATGTCAGAATATGTGTGTGAACATGTTCGAATTCTATTGAGGATGGAAACAAAGAGTTGGTCCTTTTGTCTGATTGTTTCAGTCAATTCATAGACCTTGACCTTGTCAGCCCAAAATTCATATGGAATCGGTTGTTTGTCTATACGAGGTGTTTCAAATACGAAGCAGTCATTGACAGGTTGGGCCTGGTAGAAATCACCACAAAAGACCATGTCAATGTTCCCGAAGTGCACTGTGGGCGTTTGTTTTATATCCCTGAGTCGATTGTCAGTGTGATATAGTAATTGCGCACCGACAAGCGATATTTCATCTATAAAGACAAGTTGTAATTGTTGATAGTGCTTTGACAATGTATCTAGTCGTTCAGCACCCAGTGGTGTCAGGTGAGACTTGTTAAACGGTAATAAGAGTGTTGAATGAAATGTTGTGCCTCCAGCATTGTATGCTACTTTTCCTGTGAATGCCAAAATGAGACCTTTTGGTTTTAGTGGATCACTTTTGGTAGAATTGCTATAGATACGAATCAAAGTCTCGAAGATCATTTTTGCAGTAAATGTTTTTCCTGTTCCTGCACCTCCTGTCAGGAAGAGATACAAAGGAGTTGTAGGATCAATATGTTTTTCGGTGCAATGTCTTTTACGATTTCTTGTTGTTTTTTGTTTAACATTCTCATTTTTTTGTGATATAGTGCGTTGTCAGAGATGAATGGATGTTTTCCGATTTCAAATAGTTTAGTTTTTTTTTTGGGTGGTATCGAATGACATGAAGGAAGATCTAGATGTATGTCATATGTTTCATTGACTGGTTCAGTTTGTTGTTGGAAAGAGGATGTTGTGGAAGCATTGTTTGCTTCATTCTTTATGTCTTGAAGGGCTGATTTTATGTCACCCCATGTATTGTTGATATTGTGGACAAAGCGTGTCTCATTTTGCCATATAGTTTTATGATGGAAAACGTATGCATCTTGCCATGTCAATATGCCATTCTTGAGGCTTTCCTCACTATTTTGGAATGGAACATATAACAAGACCTTCTCTCGACAATAATTCTCTTTGTCCACATGTTTGTTGTAATTGACAAATCGGATTACATGCTCTTTGCCTTTTTTGCAATCTGGTTTGCCATCTTTAGTATATCTAGAAACAAAATCAGCAAGGCAAATGTCGACAATTGCTTGTGGCCGTGCAATGTAATGGTCTATGATAGATCGACACATAATGCTTTCGGAGTCATCAGGTTCTTGACTCAATTGTTTTGGATGCTTCAAAATAAATGTTCGGTCTTCAGCACAAGAAGTGTTTATGAACATGCATTTCCTAGAACTACCATGTAAGGGTATTGACAAAACAATATGTGTTGCTTGTTGTGCAGACATCTGGTGCGAATTAAGCATTTCATTAGATAATTTTTGTATCATTTGGGCTGCATCAATGCACGATGTGTAGTGTTCTTTACGTATTCTTTTGAATGCTTTTGTGGTTGATCTATCGATTTTTGTCATGTATGAACTCACATAAGTTGCAGCTGCATATGCATTAAGGATAAATTGTGCATCTGTGTTTGCCTTCCATATTGGTGGCATTTTTTTGAAAAGGTATTGTTCCATACTTGTGATGGTTTTCTTTGCAGGAATAGTGTTGGTCACTTGATAGTGCTTTGGATAGCTTGTATGTATTCAACTTCATTCATGTTCAAATCATCTAGAAACATATCAAAGGAAAATGAGCTGTCATAGCATTTTTTTGCCAAAATTGAGAAAATGTGTTTTGCATTTTCGGATACCGATGGATAAGTGGTTTCTAGTGGTTCGAGTATTTGTGTTTGTTTTATTGGAGGCTGAGGGAAATTGTACCTGCATTTTTTTGTTTACCTTTTTTGCAACTCTGTGTATGGTGATGTTCATGCAATTTCGCTACTTTAGGAGCAAAATATTATGTGTTACAAGTTATGTAGGTGTCGACAAAGTGTGAAATGGAGGAGTTTTTGTCTTTTCCATATACAGGTGCATCTTTTGTCCATACCAACCAATGGCTATGGGCATTTCCCCGGCTTTGAAATTCAGTAACCCAGAAATAGTCAGAATGTCTCCAAAGAATGTATTATCGTCACACAACAATTTTTTGAGTGCGTTTAGTCGATGTTTATAGTAGCGAGTACATGTGATTGGATCATGTTTGATGTGAAAGTTTTTGTCATTATAATCATTAGGTTGCGGTTTTCCAATAGGATAAGATTGCATATGTTGGTCATATAGGTTTGACATAGTGCGAGTGAAAGGGGTTTCCAACAATGCTCGACACTTGAAAAGGTCAAAAAAATGTTGGGGGTCCTAGTTGTCGTATCATGGCAAAAACATTTTTTTACTTGTTGCATGTAGTCTGGGGAAATCCGTATTTTTTTGAAGTCAATGTATCCAATATCATATTTCAATATTTTTTCTAGGTTGGGCTTGTATTTAAC
Source organism: Taxus wallichiana var. yunnanensis (assembly GCA_018340775.1). Taxonomy (NCBI): domain Eukaryota; kingdom Viridiplantae; phylum Streptophyta; class Pinopsida; order Cupressales; family Taxaceae; genus Taxus; species Taxus wallichiana. Next base: position 1,031,893,953 of record CM031239.1, on the reverse strand, counting down.
ATCTTTTGCTAAAGTTTTCTTCCTTTCAGTTGCCCTTTTCGAATCCGAACCCAAATGCATGCTCGCACTTGGGCAATAATGATCTTAATTGCTTTGAAAAATAAGTTGGTGATATGATAAGAAAATCGCCGATCAGTATGCAAGACTTCCCATTGAGCAATTTTGTGAAAAGAAATTGATTTCACAGCATTTGCGTGACGAGGTTCACCAAAAAAAAGAGTGGGAAAGTTCATTTCCTCTGAAAATTTATCTTGGAATATACCAAGTGGACGTTGAGCCTCTGCCGGAGCAATTTGTATTAGCTTATCTTGCAGGTCAACAATGCATTGCGCATTTGTAAATCCATGGACTAAAGTATCACCGATATATTCGTTGTCACTTTCTTCGTCCGTATCACTATTGCTTGAAATTGTTTGATTGTCTAAATCAACATCAGTAATTGATGGAAGGAATCGAATCCATTCTTTATTGACATGAACTTTTTCCATTCGGTACAAAGTTGTTTTGCAAAGTTGATGCAATGCTTTCATGATGGCATTAGGTCGCACATTTCCTGTATGAAAGGCATCTTTGTGTTGCAAAATGACGTTTGAGTTCGACAGACAATAGTTTTTGTTTCTTCAACATGTCTTGGCAATGCTTTTTGTATTATATCCACATCGGAAGGCACGTTTATTATGGCTCCTTTCAAGGTGAATTGCGGTTTTCTATGTGTGCAATGCCTTATTTGTGCAAATGCTATTCTCATAGCAACTAGCCTCTCTTCAAGATCACTAAGAACTGCTACAGAAGCAATCTCGGAGTTCAATTCTATGCAAAAAGGTGATGCAAGTTTTGGCAATCTTCCATTTCTCAAACATCTGTAGCAATCAACACATATGTTTTTCTGTTCTTTTAATTTTTCGTCTTTACTCAGATCAAAATATGTTTTTTTTTTTGGATCTTTAAACATAGTCATGTTGGACTTGAATTTCAATTGCTTACAAACTGGACAACCATGTATTGGTGTATCATTAATTTTTTTGAAATTTTGTATATAAATATTAGATTTTGATTGCTTGTTTCCATTTTGGCGAATTTCAATTTTAAGACAACGAAGTGAAATTCTAGAGTGGTTTATCACTTTTATTTTTGGTCAATGGAGTGTTTTGAAGTTTGTGAGCATTTACTTGCTTTTTTGGGTTCGTATTTCATGTTTCATCTTGCGCAAAGAATTGGTTAATTGTGATCTTTGTGTCTTCTCATGCAAAAAGGAATTACAAGTAGTCAACGTAGTTGGCGATGCTTGAATCAAACCTTCATAATGAGAATGACCTTCATTTGAAAAAAAGTACAAAAGATTGTATGTGGTTGCTGGTTTTGATAAACCAGAATACACTTCGACAATGGTAATGGTTTGTGCATCCCATACTTGTATTTTTACATTAAAAATGATTGACAACCATTGTAAGCAAAATTGATTTCCTTCAATTCTTCCATTGTTATAGGGAATGGCGATGTTTATAATAAAGCCTTGCCAATTTGCAATGTGCGGTATGTTTTCAATTATAGTAATGTCAAGGTAATTGTGCAAGCAAGACAAAGCATGCAAATTCTGGGACAAATATGCATTGCAAAAAGACTGTGCAACATATCGCCTCAGGCAATGAATGTCAAATTCATGATTGCATAGTTGACAAATAGAGTCGAATAGGCTTTCACCACAGTTTAAAGTAGCATGCTTTATTCTGTGCAGGCCTGCATTCTGTAGACTACGGTCAACATTGTTCCAATTAGTCTTTAGTGCAGCACAAGAATCTGAAATCGTGTTTCTTTCAAGTGTAACAAAGGAGTTAGGTTTTTTTTCCAATACAATGGCTCATAATGGCCGCAACTAGGATTTGCATCATGAAACAACACACAGAATGGAAGCAGATGGCTTTGTGCATTGAATTGGAAATAGTTATTGCCTGTTGTTTTTACCAGACCCATATTGGTATGTTAAGCCATTTTGCCAACCAGTTTATACAGAAGTTGTCGCCCATAGACCAATCTCGGTTGCATTTGCAATGGGCATTGCTGAAAGTCGCATTCGATGGAAATATGTTTGCGCATCGTGGATATGATGCAGAGCGTAAAGGGTGTCATGATCTAGTTCCAGATGGAGTGATTTAAAAGCATCTGCATCGCCTCTATGCAAAGAATGTAAGAAGTGGTCTATGATTCCAGTTCGGAGTTCAATAGAGGTATAACGAAAGTGTAACAAAACAACAAATGTATCAAATAAGCAATCGCCCACGTTATACTTGAATGCAATGTCTCTAAAAAGGTTATGTTTTTTTAACATGTCATCAATGTGAGCTGGTTTCTTTTTCGCGGGGACATAGCCTTCTACAGAAATGCAGATGGCAGCCATAGTTTTATTTTGGTTTTTGTTCAGTCCAATAGCGAAAAAAGTAGCAACAACGAGAGCAAAATTCCCATAGCATGAAAGAGAATTCCAAACAATGAAAGCACACATTGTCAAGGGAAAAAGATATAGCATGTCGTACCTACAACGTATGTCTGTTGAGTTCAACTTTGAAAGCCTGGATTATGGCAACAGAGAAGGGGTTTCACACACTGATGTTTGCTACACTATTCACTTTATGAATACGCTGCCTCCCTACAAAAAAATGCACACATCAACTTCGTTGTTGCAGAGACACATGAAAACAACAAAATGCTGGTCCAGAGACAAGTAGAGCCAATGGAAACATTTTGCATCTATCCAGAACCATTTGTTTTCAAGATAAAGTCAGCTGGAATCACCTTGCAAGTGCGATTGGGCCACAAATCAAAGCATGTGAACAATGTCTTCTATAACGAGTCACTTTTGTATCCTGTCCCCTGCAAAAAAGGAATGCAAACATCACTATCACCTGTGCAGAGACCCATTGAAAAAATTGAAGAGCACAGATGCAAGATATATAGATGTTGTAATATACACATCCCAACAATGCATTTTTTTTTCAGCCGTTTACACTCTATATTCTTTTATAAAAGAAAACATCCACATGTTTTTCAATATCCTAGCGTTTAATAATACATAGCAAAAAGTAGTTACGGTCGAATGGACCGATTTGTCAATGTCTATCATGGGTACATATGTCTGGATAGTTGTGCTACCATAAGTTAAAATAAGTCAGGAAAAATGACAAATCACGTGGCATACAATAAATGGTGTTGGAAAATGACAAGAAATCAAATTGTGATAGGAGATAACCAGTTGCACAAAACCAGATGTGGACATGTGAGTTGTCTCCTTTGTCTCTCTATTCGGAAAGACCACACCATCTCGACATGAACCATGTTGAGGACAAAGTATGGAAGAAGAAAGACAAATCATCCCAAGAAGCACAATATACCAGAGACCGTTATAACAAAAAAATGCCTCTTTGGACCAAGATCTAAAGTGTGTTAAGGAATGCAATGATTGGCCATGTTTGTGATATAGCTTACACTTGTTGCAATGCATGTAAATCCCTATCATTCAACCAGACTAAATGCACATGATATTAAACCGATTCTGATTGCCTAAAGAAAATGTTGGTTGCCCAGCTACATTTTGCGCTTCACATAGTTTTAGAGCACATGAAAAATCAACAGAAATCACCTCAAGCTGTTCTGCTATGGAAAGACATGAAGACATGGATTCCTCTCATAGAGCATTTCTTTTTGCTTTCAGCGAAAACGAGAAGCCTACTTGCATGAACGTATTATATAGCTTTAATAAGATGTTTTGGGAGCAATTTCCATTTGTTCAAGTTGGCAGTCAAGGAATAAGCCTTACTGTTTATTAACATATATGGTATAATTGTTTCAAACGAATAGAATTCAGCAAAAACAAAAAATGTATAGATATTATCTTCTGTTTCGAAAATTAGTTTAGTAACTATAAACTTTGTGAACCAGGTTAAGAGTCTGATTGGGAAGTTGACCAAAAAGGAGGTGTTTTGTGAACACAATGATGGCGTATGGAACTAAAAGCACCTAACTTGAAGATTGGAGTTGAAGTGCAGAAAACTGAAATTACAACATAGAAAATTGAAGTAATCTAAATTACATAGGTAAGGTTTTATTTGAAGGAGGTGAAATTTTGCACAACGATTCTAAACTCATGACCCCATAATTACAGTTTTGATTGGTAAACATCTACTTTAAGAATATATAAGACCCACATAACAATCTATCCACACATATTGCATGAATGTTGATCGGTTTTCTTTTCTCTCATACTAAAATGTATATTTTTACTTTCATCACAGAAGTTTTAAAAATCCATGAATGTCTATAAGCAGTCCATGATTCGCTGTGAAAAAGACATTAGCACTAACGATCACATAGTTGCTAGCACAAGTAAAATACAACAAGCAGGAGGAATCTAATCATGAACATGTTCATCACCTTAGCTACAATAGCATTGTAGAATGAGGAAACGATATATTCATTACAAAAACATTTGCATAGACACCTGCAAGAGTCGGTAATCACAGTCCTAGTGAAAATCAAAGGTTTGGTTTAGCACAATCCATCTTTTTGCCACTGTCTGATAATATCCAATCACAGAGAAAAAAGAATTTGGGAACATAAATTGTCTTGCGTCAAGAGTGTTTAGTAGGATGTATAGACGAGGTAGAAGTAGAGAGTTCTCGTTTTCAGTGAGTGCTATAATAGGCATTAAGTGATGTAGATAACACACAGTCTCGAATGTAATAGCATATAGTATTACAACTTTATGATGATAAGCTCGGCTATTTGGATTTTTTATCCATTGGAGACTATTGTTAGAGGGTATTGCATTTTATGGCCATCTCAAACTCTTACAACATATAATGTCCAAGTAAACAAATACCATCCCAGATAGTGGTAGATATTGTAGTAATAGTTCAATATTGTAGTGACAGATCAAGCAACAGGAGCCTGCAAATAACTTCTTTGATATAAGTCAATATTGTAGTAATAGATTAAGGAAAAGCATCTTGGGAAAGTTGTCTCTGTACATTCCAGCGATTTCATGTAGCTCTCAAACGCACCTCTAAAAAGATGTCAGGCCCTGAAGTAAAGTCGGTCAAGCATCATCAAACAATGACAAACTCCACCGATTACACCTTCCACTGTGTCTTGTCTCTCCTTAGCAACCACTGTTGGGAGTTGGATCAAATCTCAATCACCATAAAGAGATGACATAGTATTAAAACAGAGCAGAACCAACAAGCAGATAAGCCCCAAACTGCATAACTATGCGTTGGAAGATGTATCTAACCTGAAAATGGAAAGAAGCAGGGGAGTATAATCAACAAGCTTGAGGCTACAGACTGTCAATTCCAAACCAAGGCAGAGGGCTAGGAAACATTGACCATTGTATGTAGAGAAGGCGCCGAAGAAATAAAGAATAAAATGGTTGCAGGAAACTGCCACGCACACAATGACCTACAGACAGACGTCATTACCAGAGCAGGTTTTTACGATTAAGCTTTCAATAGGAGAAGTCAGTCGCATGCATGGAAGCAGCAATAAGTAGATCAACACAATTCCATGCTCGTTAAGGATAGCATTTATGATTCACTCTATTATTTTTCATTTTACACATCAATTTCTGTTAGTTTCCACTGATGAGCTAAGATGCGAAACTAGAGCCTACAGTCCGACGCCATCGCCACAGGGGTTTTTTACTGTTAAGTCTTCAATTGATTGAAAAGAGTTGCCCAAACTATTGGGATTTCTGTAGAAAGAGCCGTTCAAGTAAAAACTAGGCATATGGGGGCAGGCGCGAGAGCAAAAAGAAACTGTTGCAAACCAATAAAAACAATAAAATGAAGAAAAACTGTACCAGAACAATAATATGCCGCTAGTGCAAAGGGAAAAAAAACACAGCAAAGCACAGGAAAACGAATTCTTACCAAGGTAAAACAGTCTCCAATCTGCCAGATCTATTCAACACACCAGAGTTATCAGCCCAATGTCGTTCACATCAGCCTCAGAGTCTGCACAGATTCATATAAACAACTAGCATCCACTAAAAATAAATGTCATAAATAAGATTTATTCTTTCAGAACAGTGGTGTAATCATGATATTTATGACATTTATTGTCTTTTCTAATGTTCACACTATGCATAGGAAAAAAATTCAGAAAATCATATTTTTTAATGTAAAAAATCTAAAAGGCCTATAAAATTAATTCAACCAATCAGGAAATTGAATTAATTGTTTAAAAATGAATAAATAAATATACATTTATAGAAAACTATACAATAGATATATAAAGTGCCACTTGGAATTTTGCAATTGGCTTCTTCATACAAATGAAATGATTTTTTGGTGCCTATAAGACCTGCCTACGGCAGATAAAAATCCTTCCAAATATTCCTTAACTAATCCACATCCAAACATATTTAATGATGAAGTTACTACAACTAATAAATAGTGAAACTAATTTTTCTAACGGTGAGTTTGATTATAGCGATTCATTATGAAATCATGCACATAATTAGTAATCAATATTCTATGCCTATGATCGATGAAAAGGAAACCATTCCTTTTAGTTTCATCAATGTTAATTCAATTACATGTTTCATAAAAGAACATATTATGCATTTTAATACTAGGACCAAAGTTCATCTACATTAATATGAATAAATAAAACACTTCACAATAATACTTTTACGCACTTGCGGGAGGTACAACTATAATATATCAACTACATATTTCAAATAGAGAGTTTATATTCATTTAATCCATTCATAATGTTTATGAGATTATTGCTTACAACATGAATTAATTGTTCTACATAAATATACAATATTCCCCAAACCATATCTTTGTAAAGAAGTTTGTACCGAGTCCTAAAGTCGTCACTATTGTTGAGGGACCATATATGATGCGCTAAAATTAACAAGAATTTGACAAGGTCATAACTTGTGCTCAGTGTCCGATTGGTTCTTTTTTTTTTAAACCACCTATTTCAATGAGACAAACGCACTGGTCAACTAGTTTTGGCACATTTTAGGCCTAAATTCCACCATCGAGGGCCAAAAATTAGGATTTAATTTGTAATTTAGTTTTTTCCTATTTTAGGGCATTAGTTAATGTTAGTCTCTTAGATGCATTGTGAGTTGGAAAGTTGGAAATTCCTCTAATTTAGGCATGTAGAAGATGCATGGAAATTTATGTGCTTGTATGAATAAGCATGTGAACTTACTAAGAATAGCAAGTTCTAGTAAACTGTTAAAAATAGTAATTTACGCCACCTAGAGTAGATTTAGTCAAAGTTAGTTAGAGTTTGCTTGGAAAATCAAGTTGGGAGTTGTTTTCCTATTTAGGAAACATTGTAATTCATGATTCAATAATGAAGAAGGAGATCTATTTTCTTTTGGAGTTCAAATTATTTGTAGTATATTGAGTGTGTTCAGATTTTGGCTACATTATTGGTATTAGAGTGAGTTGAATCTTCTAAAAAATGGAAGAAAGGAAGAGGAAGAGGAGGTGGTATTGCTCGGATGAATAGAAACTTGCGAGGATCTAGAGAGGCAAGTTTTTGCACTTGCTGCAATGATAACCCAGAGAGGAAATCAAGGTGGAGATGACACTGATGAAGAATAATTTTGTGAAGAGGAGGCACAAGCATCACCCTTAGCTTTTTAATAAAGGATGCTTCGAGCATTAGAATGAAAGAATGACAAGATACGAGTTGATGTTTCAGAGTATGGAGGTATTCTAAAACTAGAGGAGTTGATAGAATGGTTGACTAGCATGGGAATTTTTTTTGAGTGAAAGGCTATGTCAGAAGAAAAGAAGGTAAAATTTGCATGCAAGAAATTAAAAGGTCATGCTATGTTATGATGGGATCACCTACAAAAAGAGCGGTCAAGAAAGGGAAAAGAAAGGATTAGGACCTAGAGTAAGATGAATAAGAAGAAGCTAAAAGAAAAATTTCTCTTTGTGGATTATGCACAAACCCTTTTTAGGAGGTTTCAAAATCTCAGACAGAAATTACAAACCGTGCAAGAATACATAGATGAGTTCTACAAGTTGTCCATTCATGTAGAGCATGAAGAAACTGAGGAACAAATGGCTGCAAGGTATGTAAATGGATTAAAATTTTCTATTCAAGATGAAATAAACATGCACATGATTAAGAGCATGGAGGATGCCTATCAGCTAGCCTTAAAGGCCAAGGAAAAACAAAGCTATCAAAGTTTTAGGAGATCACCTAGGATGAATAGGGGAGCCTCATCCTCCTTTCGGGGATGAGCTGGTTTTAGTCAAGGTAGGGGAGAACCACCTCGTGGAGTGGAAAAGAAAGAAGATACAAGACAAGATTCCCCAAATCAACAAAGAGGTAGAGGATTTCCTAGGGGTAGAGGATATGTTGGCGGTAGAGGATGGGAGGCTCCACGAAGACCATTTGTTTGTTATAGATGTGGTGAAGAGGGGCATAGGGCTTTTGAATGCTTGCATTATTATACACATGAAAAGAGAAAAGAAGACTCTCAAGGGTAAATCTTGTTGAAACTGAACAAGAAGAAGATGAACAAGACCTAGAAATTCCACCAGATGTGGGAGAAAATTTGATGATCAAAAGGATGATGATTGCTCTAAGAAAGGATATCAAGGGGGATGTATGACTACGTACAAATATCTTTAGAACAAGATGCAATTCAGGATGAGAGGTATGTAATGTTATTATTGATGGTGGTAGTTGTGAGAACATGATTTCAAATGAGATGGTCAAGAAACTAAGTCTGCATTGTGAGAATAATCCTAACCCTTACCATATTGCATGGTTTGAGAAGGGTAATGAATTCTGCTTTGATAAGAGATGTTTAATAATTTTTTCTATTGGGAAAATTAATGAGGATGAGATTTGGTGTGATATTATTCCTATGGATGCATGTCATATGTTGTTAGGAAGACCATGACAATTTGATAGGAAAGTTATTCATGATGGGGGAAAGAATACTTATACTTTCTGTAAGGATGACACAAAAATAGTTTTTCTACCTCTTAAGGAAGAGAGGAAGGCTGAAAATATGCTTTCTGTGAAAGAATTTGTGAATGAGGAAAAGGAAACTAGGTTTTGTTATGCACTGATCAAAAATAAGGATGACCCTGTAAGTGCACAAATAATGATAAAAACAACATAATTAATAGATGAATTTTCGATGTTATTCCTGATGAGCTACTAGATGGATTACCACCCAAAAGAGATATTCAACACCATATTGATTTGATCCTAGGGTCTTCACTTCCAAATCAAGCGGCTTATAGGATGAGCTCGAAATTGCATGCATAATTGAATAAGCAAGTGACATAGCTCGTGAGAAAGGAGGTAGTAAGGGAGAGCATGAGTGTGTGTACAACCCTAGATTTATTAAATCAAAGAAGGATGGAACATGGAGAATGTGCACAGAGAGCGAGAGAAATTAATAAAATTACAATCAAGTATAGGTTCCCAATACCTTGCCTTTATGATATGATGGATGTGCTTGCTAGATCCGGGTATTTCATAAAGATTGATCTTGAAGTGGTTACCATCGATTTGGATCGAGAGAAGGAGATGAATGGAAAACAACATTCAAGATAGGGAATAAAATTATATGAGTGGATGGTGATGCCATTCGGGTTATCTAATGCACCTAGCAATTTTATGAGGTTGATGAACACTATGTTGTGGGAGTACAATGGTAAGTTTTTGTGGTTTATTTTGATGATATCTTGATTTTCAGTAAAACTAAATAAGAACATTTGAGGAATTTGAGGGTGATATTTAAAGTGTTAAGGAAAGAGAAGCTCTATGTAAATATGAATAAGTGCACATTTATGCAAGAGAGTTTGGTATTTTGGGTTTTATTATTTCAGCAAGATGGGGTACAGATGGACTTTGAGAAGATAAAAGTAATTATTGAATGGCCTACTCCATGAAGTATAATAGAGGTAAGAAGCTTTCATGGTTTAACAACATTTTACAGAAAGTTTATTAAAATTTTCAGCAGTATTGTAGAACCTATAATAGATTGCACAAAAGGAAGGGAGTTTTTGTGGATAAAGGAAGCTGAGGATAGCTTTCAATTCTTGAAGAAGAAGGTGACAGAGGCACCTATTTTAGTACTGCCAAATTTTGAAAAAGTGTTTGAGGTTGATTTGAAGCCTCACATATGGGTATTGGTGCTATCCTAAGTCAAGGCAAAAAGCCAATAACTTTCTTTAGTGAGAAATTAAATGAGGTAAGAAAGAACTACTCTACTTATGATGTGGAATTTTATGCAATTGTACAAGCATTGAGGCATTGGAGGCATTACTTAGTGCCTAAGAAGTTTGTGTTATTACTGAGACCACATAGCCCTGAAATATGTGAATAAAAAAGAAGTTGAATAGTAGGTACGCAAAGTGGGTATCATTTTTGCGGGTTATACTTTTCTCTAAATAAAAAAATAGGAAAACATAATCAAGTTGAGGATGCATTGAGTAGGCATGTGACTCTATTTCTGATTATGGAAAATGAGGTGGTTGGTTTTGAAGCAATAAAGGATTTGTAATCTTCGATCCCTGACTTCAATAATATTATTTGAAAGGTTAAGTCATCCATTATCAGACAATGTAGGTGATTTCCAAGATGAGTACCTTTTACAGGATGGCTATCTATTCAAGGGACGTCAACTATGTATTCCAGTTGGGTCTATGAGAGATAATATTGTGAAAGATATGAATAGCAGAGGATTGAATGGGAATTTTGGTAAGGATAAGACGATAGCCTTGGTAGCAGAGAAATACTATTGGCCAAAGATGAAAAGAGATCTACTGATAAGATATTTGGAGAGGTGTCGAATTTTCCAAGTCTCGAAAAGGCCATGCGAAGAATACGGGGTTGTATATGCCAATTTTACTGTTCCCAAAGGGAAATGGACAGATTTGAGTATGGATTTTGTTTTGGGATTACCAAAAACACAATGAGGTAATGACTTATAATGCCCACAAATTTACCCGCATGAAACCCAAAACACATATGTCAAATAGAAAATTTATGGAATAATTTCTTTTGGTAAAACCCACTCACAACATTAGGTTAAAATTTACGGTCAACACTTTCTCATTTTAAAAATTACATTAAATTAATATTATCAATTTCCGAATGAGGGTCCACAATCCCCTTAGCTCCCTTTTAATTAAATTAAGAAAATTTCTCACTAACATTTAATAATTTAATTAGATTACAACAAGGATTAGAATCCCCTCCCTTTTGTTTCAATCTGATTATATTCAACCTTAATTAAAATTTCTCAAATTAATTTCAAAGGTATTGTGGTCTAGTTATTTAAATAATAAAGTTTACTACACCCACAAAGGGTCAAAGCTTGCATTAAATAAAAGGTCTCTAATAAAACATTTGGGTTAGAAGGGTAATAACACACCCTACAAATACTAGAGTGCCCCAAAATAAAGTCTACCCATGCATTTTAAATTTGAAAATTATCTCACCCACTTCCCACCTACTTAGTACTAGATAAACACTTTTAAATTAACTTAAGAGGGGTGCATAACACAATTAATAAAAGTGACTCCACATGTTAATAAAAATACAATAACTCACAATTAAATAAAATCAACAAGACAAAATTACAAACATTCCCAAGGTCACTTTTGAGGTCACCCCCAATGGGGACCTCCTAACAAACTACAAAAACATACAACATACGAATACACGTGTTGCCATGGTGACCTGTTGCCAATACTCCATATTCTTTCACTGTTGGTCTCCTATCCCCCTTTGGTTTATTGTGTTGTGAACACCTGCAAAATTCAAGACAATACCTTTCTAGCCTTGTGGCCATATTAATGACATCGAAATATTTAAAATACATGTATGCATATACATATAATAAATTATCGTCACTCAACCATTCTCAAAACAAGAAAATTTCCATCGTTCACAAATTCAATTTTTCAATTTCATTACTTTATCAACTAGCAATAAGATCACGACATCAAATACATCATCTAACATCATATAATTATCAAAATAAATGCATTAGTCCAATATAAGCTCAAAATTAACCATTTAATATAACCAAACATGCATATAATCTATCTTGAAAATCATCTCATAAGTCTAACATCCACACTGTCTATCAATTAACTAATCAAAATAACATTTTCCATCTGTCAATATCTAAACTGTGATAGAAATGTCCATAACTCTAGTCTATACTAAGCAACATCATAATCCTATAAATGTCAAAGAGGAGTGGGCACTACATCCCCCTCCCCTTAGACTTGACTTCCTCTTGGAAGTCACTAGAACAAATGTGGGAACTATGCTCTTAGAGGCGTGATGTCCTCCCACGTAGCTGATGTCTCATCGTATCGATCCCACTAAATGAAAACCTGATCAATATCTCTACCTCGAAGGCCCTATTGGTGTGTGAGATCCTATATGTCCTCCACACACATATGGAGGGTCATCTCACTTGGGTTAGGTTTAGGGTTTCTTGTGTGTCATGCACTAGGGTTACTCAACACCCTATATGTATCCCTTCATTTGACATTTATGAGTATGCCAAGACACTCGATGTCTTTCTCTACATGTGCAAGCTTTGTTCTATTATGCAAGTTCTTCAGTTGATTGATCGATTCTTCCTTGTGATTACATTGGAGCTATTATGTTTCCTTCAAAGTGTAACTTTATCGTGGTGCAAAGTTTTCGATATTACTCGTCAACTCTTTCATGGTATCAGAGATGAGATCAGGTAAACATGCATTCATCATCTGAGTTGCGATTACTCTTGGTTTCATTTTCTTTTACTCCTCGTGTAAGTTTTTTTTCGATCATTAGATTCTAGATTTTCATTGCTAATGTTTTTAACAAGTTGTTCTTGGAAAGTTGTTTTAGTTTGTTGTGTTCTTCGTGCATGTGCAGGTATTCCTAAAGCTTTTAGAGGTTTTGCAGCTAAATTTAGCTAACTGCAGCTAAATTTGGTAGATCATTTAAAATAGAGGTTAATTTCTAGTTTTTATTTATTTTTATTAAACTGGAAATTTTTAGTTCTCTGTTTTTGGTCTCTCTTCTGTGTTTGCATGGTATTTTGCAGAATACAAGTTTTCAATCTGAGGCTTGGAGATTTATCTCTCCCCACCAAGATCACTGCTCTCCACCGAGCTCATTCAATCAGCTTGCCATGAGCTCTTTTCAAACCGACCTGTTTTCAAAATTTGTGGTTTGGAGTGACTGGTTAAAATTTGAAGGACTGTTTGTTCTGGTGTATGGGTTTTAACTTGGCGAGTTGTTTTCTCCTGCCTGTGAGCTTGCCACCAACTCCTCTCGAGCTTCCTCTACCAGTTCCTCTACTCGTTCTACCCTGAACCAAGTTCCCTCGGTGTTTTTGTTCGAGCTAATTTATTTGCTCGCGTGAAGCTTCATTTTCCTTTGCCCCGAGTCGTCCTTGGTTGAGTTACCTCATGTCTACCTTGTGCGATTAGCTTGTGTTTTTTTTGGCATGTTGGCTTAGCCCCGAGCCTTCTCTCCTCTCTTCCCATGTGGTTCGCGTCTTCCCCTCAGCCCTTGGCTTCCTCTCATCCTGAGTATCTCTGCCCTTCTCTACCAGTGGCCATGGTCGTGTGTGTTTCTCCCCCGCCCGTGAGCTTCCACACAACATATCTTTGGAGCCTTTCCATGGGCGTCAAGAGCTCACTGCGGACCTATCATCATCTCTAATGGCTTCTCCCATTCACTTCCCGCCATTCTTGGGCTTCTAACCAGTGATCAACCCAGGATCCTCGGCTTTTCCCTCAAGCCCCGCGCCCAAACTCGGGATCCTCCCAAAGTCTCCCTCCGATTTGGATTTTCAAACAACCCTAAGTTGTTACCTTTTATTGATAAGTTTTTTCAAATTTTATTTTCTTTTTTATATATAGAAAGTTTCTAAATTATCTTTTGGGTGGGATTTTTTCAAGTGGGAAAATTAATTTTTATTTAAAGCAAGTTTCTACTTTTTAAAATTTGTGTGTTTGAAAAAAGTGGAAGCTTTAAAAAAAGGGGGAATATATTTACAATTTAATTCGGATTTAATTATAAATATATTATCTTAATTATTTTTTGAAATTAATTAGATTTAATTTAATTAAATCTAGTTTTATTAATTTCAAGATTAACCTTCTTTACGATTAAGTATATTTAAAATCATTTAGAAAAATTAATGGTATTTTATCATTTTTTTGAAAATTCCAAATAGCTCTAAAATTAGCTAAACTGGGCGTTTCTAAATGATAAATTTTAGGCGTTATTGTCAATTTTTTTACTAATCATGCACTCAAGTGTGCAGTATCACTCTGAGCACCTCTTTGTCTTCCGTGTGCCTTTTCGATGTTTGAAGATCATCCGGACTCATCTTGAGTTCAAAACATTGTATTTTACCCTTATTATTGCTTGCGACTAGTGAGCGCATCTACCACAATTTGCAGCAAGGGGGTATCCTTTGCGACGTGAGATGCTTTTTCTCACAACTAGGATTTGATTTTGCCTCCTTCCTAGTTTTTACAATTGTGCTTGTGTACGGTGTCACCTTGTTGCGCTTCCCGAAACACAATTGTGGTCTCCTCTCTTGCGCGTTATTACACTAATGCAAGGTGAGTTACCAAGTGTTTCTAGATGCATGCTCGGACCGATTGTATTCAATGCACTAAACTATAAAGTGCCAAAAGCGGGGGTTATTATATTGTCCTGGGTGGTTGTGTTTCTTTTTGCATTCCTTCTCTCTCCTTTCACTATGGATGCACTTTCAATTCCTTTTCTTACGCCGTTCAAATTTTTTGAATGGAGATCGAAAATAATTATGAAACTAAGGGGTAAAGGGTTATTCCGCATCACCATGGGAACTGAGACTGAACCAGATGATGACCTTGAAAAATCTAAGTGGTTAAACCATAGTGATGAAGCTTTAGGTCTTCTTTGCATGTTCGTTTCTCCTGACTTTCTCTTCCACATTGAGTCATCCGAAACACCTAATTCTATGTAGAAAATGTTGGATGGGATGTTTGGACAACAAGATGACATAAGAGCGCATGAGTTGGAAAACAAACTATTAGGGTTAAATCCTAGTGATTTTGAAAACCTACAAGCATTCTTCTCTAAATTTGTCCACACTAGATTATTGTTAAAGGAATGTCAAGTAGAGAAGAAAGATTCTCAACCGATCTTGTCGATTCTATCTAAGTTAGGTCCTGAATATTTTGTCTTTGTGTCAACTTTTTACGCTACAAAAGTTACCTTAGGAAAGGAGTGGAATATGCCCTTCTTTGACTATTTTTCGTCCAAACTCATTCGAGAATAGGACAAACTCATTCAAATGGGGTCTCTCAAGTCCAAGTCACATGCCCTTGTAGTAAGTACTAGTAAGGAAAATAAGACTGATAATGAGATAGAGAAAAAGGATCAACCTAAGAAGGAAACCAAGACCAAAACTAAAATTAACACGAACACTTTGACTTCTGAGCCTAGAGCATAGAAAGATAGGTATTTTGTTCCTATTGCAAGAAGCCTGGTCATAAAGAGCATATGTGTATGAGAAAACAAATTGATCACCTTACTCATTTACTTGAGAAAAATCAAATAGGTGTTCTGAGTCTATTAAACAAAATGCTCCGAAGGCCGAGTCTTCTACTGCAAAAGGTTCTAAATATGATAAGAAGAAAGGAAAGGCCCTCGTAGCTCGAGTTGCTCCTTCATTGATGTGGATTATAGATTCTAGTGCCTCGCACCACATGGCTTCTTCACATGTTGAGTTCTCCAACATCAAACCTTGTGATATGTCCCAAATCACGTTGGGTGATAACACAAAAGTGTCATTTTTTCGGTAGTGGATCGGTAGAGATAGATGGGGGAACATTTAACCAAGTGTTGAGTGTTCCTGATCTCTCTACCAATCTCCTATTAGTTTACCAAATTACTCACCTTGGTGAAGGAATGCAAGTGGAATTTGGTCCTAACTCGGTGATTATTTGTGAGCTTAACGATGACACTACAGTGGCTGAGGGAAAGGTAGATCACCGTTCATGGTTGTATACCTTTTCCCACTTTACTTCTGATTCAATGCCCACTTCTGTGCTTGATATTGAGAGAAGTGTTAAGTCCTATTTGACTTCTACTTCTCTACCTACTGAGGTTCTTCAACTCTCTGATTCGGACTCTGACTCCTCAGATGATGATGTTGTTGAGCATGCTCCTCTTCATGACCCTTAGAATTTTGAGTCTTCCGATTCTGACAGTAGTGATGATGAGGACTATGTCCCTTCTCACTCGAGTGAAGAATCTTCTGACTCTGAGCTTGATTCTCCTGGTCCTCTTTGGGCTAGGAAAACTTTGCAAAGTGCTAGAGATTTAGTTGGAGATACTTTGGATATGAGACATACTCGCTCAAATTTCATTGGACCCCACTCTTTCTTCACCTCTGCTTCTGATTCAGTTGTCTCCTCTATTTCTTTGTGTGATGATAGTTCCACTGATACAGACTCACTTGGTTCTACTTCTGATGACGAGGATTGTGCACCCAAGTTTTGATGTTGAGAGTACTATAGAGGACTCTTCTCCTCCTTCTCTCACTATTCCAGAGAGTGTTGACACATCCCACATCTCATCAGATATTGAGTAGTCTCCTATATAGTACACTTGTGATGTACTACATGTTCCTCATCCATCTATCAGGTATTTCAGAGGAGTTCATCATCTCTGTTGTTGGGAGTGCCCCTTCTAGGACTCTTACCACTTCCACTTTTCCGGAGACTTTCATTGATCCACCCTTGTTTGTGGATCCATTTTCTATCATGGGGGATGTTTTATTGCCTTCACATCAATTGGACATCCTTTCTATAGGTGTTCACCCTTCATACTCTGACAGTTTTGCACTCGTGACATTACCTTAGCTCCTTCACACTCACTTGCTAGACCTATGTCACACTTTCGTGGACCAGACTCAGAGTTCTTCATGCTACTACCTTCGGTTTCCTTTATGGAGTGGGCAAGATTTCTAGCACATCTTTTCTGTCCTTCCTAAGGGTAGACACACAGTTCGGTGTGGATGGATCTTCTTCAGTCTAGAGGCAGAGGATCTCATCATCGACATTCTTCTGGGAGACTTCTTAGAGTTGTAGAGTTCAGATCCATCCATGGCATCTTCCGCATCCATCTCATCTCCCTCTTCTTCTCTCTTTTTCATCTTTCCAAGAGATTTCCCCTTTGTACATGGGTACCTTTATAGGCTAGTCTATGGCCAAGACCCATCTTTGGCATCTTTCTTAGATTAGAGAGTATTTTGTTCTCTTGTGGTGGATGTTTTTCCCACTTGGGTTTTCCTTCACTACTTGGGACTTCTTTTTTGTGCATGGGTACCTCATCAGGCTTTATGCCGGGACCCATTTCTCTTCTTCTTATTCTTCTAGGAAGATGTTGTTTGTATATGGGCACCTTATCAGGCCTTTAGTTTTGGGACCCATTGACACATATTTCTTAGTTGTTTAGGAGTGTCTTTCTTTTGTCTAACTCATCATAGCCCGCTACCCGGCTTGATGAAGGGGGTGTTGGTGTGTGAGATCCTAAATGTTCTCCTCATACATATGGAGGGTCATATCACTTGGGTTAGGTTTAGGGTTTCTTGTGTGTCATGCACTAGGGTTACTCAACACCATATATGTATCCCTTCATTTGACATTTATGAGCATGCAAGACACTCCGTTGTCTTTCTACATGCAAGCTTTGTTACATTATGCAAGTTCTTAGTTGATTGATCAATTCTTCGTTGTGATTACATTGGAGCTATTATGTTTCCTTGAGTGTAAATTTATCATGGTGCACGATTTTGATACGATTCTCACTAACTCTTTCGGGCCCGTGGTCCTGCACTCTAAAATACTGACGGGCTCCACCATCACCTACCCACGATCCCCGCACTGCAATGAGGTCCAATCTAATACACGAGATGGGTCTATAATGTACCTCCTAAGCACGAAACATGAAATACATTGTGGATGTGAGGCAAGTTTGGTGGCAATGCTAAACGATAGGCCAAAGGGACCGATACGCTCCAAGATCTCAAAGGGACCCACAAACCTAGGAGAGATCTTAGAGCCTTTTCTATAATAGATAGGGCTCTTATGATACACGACACGAAGAAATAAATTCGTGCCCACCTCAAAACTATGATCCATCCTTCGTTGATTGCATATTTCTTCTAGCTATCCGAGCCTCTTGTAATATTTGTCAAATCATAATGACTCGTTACTCCATATCCTATAGTAAATCGGCCCAAGAGAACGCATGTCCTCCAATATGTCCCAACTCAATGGTTTCATGCACTCCCTACCCATAGTTCCTGAAAAGGAGCTATACCTATGAACTATGAAAATTTTTATTGTAGGAAAACTCCACCAAATACAAGTACTCCTCCCACCTGGACTAATTGTCCATGATGTACATTCTAAGCATGTCCTCCAAGATCTAATTAACCCACTCTATTTTTCCATCCGTCTCGGGATGATAAGTCAGACATCTTGAAGTTGATCTTCATCCCGAGAGCATATTTCATGGTAGTCCAAAAGTGAGAAGTGTACAAGGGATCACAGTCATGAAATGATCTTCCATGGAATCCCGTGCATTATAACAAACTCATCAGGTATACTCGTGCCTTCGCACTAGGTGTGTATGTGGTCTTCACTGGAGAAAATTTATCCACTTTCATTAATTTATCCATTGTGACCATGATGGTGTCGTGGTGATATCTTGACATTGGTAACACAACTATGAAATCCATGGAAATGGTGTCCCATTTCCACTCCAGTATGGCGTGAGGGAAGAGAAGACCAGCTGGGTGCTGATGCTCAACCTTCACCTTATGAAACTCTAAACAATGTGACACAAATTGAGCTATGTCTCTCCATAGTCCCCTCTAATAGTACAACTATCTCAAGGTTGCGTGTATCTTATTCACCGGGGATGGAAATTTGAATAAGGTGCATGGACGAGTCTTTGTCAAAATATCTGTCTCAAGCCTCCATCTCTACGAACATATATCCAAACTCTGTATGCGAGAAGACCATCTTCCTCTAATCAAAATCCGTCAAATTTACTCTTAAGGGGCCTTTGAGACTTGATCTACGATCTAGTTCTGCAAGGTAGAAAGCGTCGTGAGGAGCTATTACAAAATCATGCTCCACAAATTCTTACCCATGAAGTAGCCATAACCAAATGTCTTTGCCTCACCGAGAGCATCTGCAACCATGTTCTCCTTCTCCTTCACATGTTACATTTCCATGTCATATTCACACAAAGCAACTCCATCTAACACCATTGAGTGTTGAGATTGGGCTGCGTGAAGAGGTGGCGAAGACTCAAGTGATCAGTCTTGAGTGTAAATCTCCGGCCAAGAAGGAAATGTCTCCACTGAACCAAGGCGTAAACAAATAATGCAAGCTCAAGGTCATGTGTCGGATAATTGAGATCATAATATTTGAGTTTGTGAGACTCAAAAGCAACCACTCGGCCCTCCTGCATCAACACACCTCCTAGTCCTGCCAAAGAAGCATTTGTGTAAACGAAGAACTTGCCTTGGGGGTCTGGCACTATAAGAATAGGTGTTGTTGTGAGGTAGTCCTTCAATTTCCTAAAGGCCTTCTCACATCTATCTGACCATAATAACTTCTTCCCTTTCCGCTGAAGGGAAGTGATGGGGTGCACAACCCGAGAAAAGTCTTGAATAAATCTCTGTAGTATCTTGCCAAACCCATGAAACTGCGCACCTCGGTCACACTAGTGGGTGTTGGCCAATCCATAATGGCTCTAATCTTGGAAGGATCGACTATGATACCTTCCCCAAAAATGATGTGACCCAAATACTACACCTCTGACTGAAATAATGCACACTTCTCTAGGTTCCCGTAAATTTGTTGCTCACGAAGACACTGTAGAACCTGACGAAGGTGCTCCTCACGCGTACGTGAGTAAATCAAAATTTCATTAAGAAAGATGAGCACGAAGTGATCCAAAAACATCCTGAACACCCCATTCATCAAGCTCATGAACACTATGGGGAATTCTCAAACCAAAAGGCATAACTGTGAACTCATAGTGCCCATATCTTGTGTGGAAAGCTGACTTGTGGATATCTGCCTCAATAATCCTCAATTAATGGTATCCAGACTTAAGATCAATCTTAGAAAATACTATGGCCCCCTTCATCTAATCAAACAAATCATCAATGCGAGGAAGGGGGTAACGATTCTTGATCGTTACTTTTTCAATTGTTTGTAGTCCACACACAACCACAAGGATACGTCCTTCTTCTTAACAAAAATCACTGATGCACCCCAAAGGATACACTAGGACATATTAGGCCTTTCTCAAGAAGGCCCTCAAGCTGCAACTTGAGCTCACAAAGCTCAGGTGTGGTCATCCTATAAGGAGCGTGTGAGATAGGTTCTTCTCGGAACCAAGTCAATGTGGAAGTCTATCTCACGTGGGGAGGCATGTCCAAAGAGCTCCTCACTATGTATATATGTGTATATATATAGGGGTATATATACATCATCCCAACCATTTCCTTATAATGGGGAAAATGCCCATCTCGCTCAATAAGACAAACACAAATGAATAAGTTAAACAAATAATAAAAATAATTACAAACCCTAGATGAGGGTATAAATGGAAATCCCAATAAAAGAACATTTTTCCCTCCATGAGCTTGAGCTTGTCTCCCATGGCTTCCACCTCCTTCTCCACAAACTTGCAAAATAAGAAAAGAAACAATAAGACAAATGAATTGAAAAAGAGTCTTTCATAACCAAGTTTAGGGTTAGATGGATCCCTAAATCCAAGGGCTCCAAATGAATCCATCAATGGATGAGATTCATCCCTACAAAAAGTAGGTGGGAAGTGGGTGAGATAATTTTCAAATTTAAAATGCATGGGTAGACTTTATTTGGGGCCACTCTAGTATTTGTAGGGGGTGTTATTACCTTTCTAACCCAAATGTTTTATTAGAGACCTTTTATTTAATGCAAGCTTTGACCCCTTTGTGGGTGTAGTAAAAATTTATTATTTAAATAACTAGACCACAATACCTTTGAAATTAATTTGAGAAAGTTTAATTAAGGTTGAATATAATTGTATTAAAACAAAAGGGAGGGGAGTCTAAGCATTATTGTAAAATAATTAAATTATTAAATGTTATTGAGAAATTTTCTTAATTTAATTAAAAGGGGCTAAGGGAATTATGGACCCTCATTTAGAAATTGATAATATTAATCTAATGTAATTTTAAAATGAGAAAGTATTGACCGTAAATTTTAACCTAATGTTGCGAGTGGGTTTTACAAAAAAATATTTATTCCATAATTTTTCTAGTTTGACCTATGTTTGTCTTGGGTTTCGTGTGGGTAAATTTGTGGGCATTACATGACTCAATTTTTTTGGTTGTTGATAGGTTTTCTAAGATGGTTCATTTTATTTCCTGCAAGAAAACTAGTGATGTGACATGAGTAGCAAATTTTTTTTCAGAGAAGTTGATTTGCATGGTGTTCCAAAAACCATTACTTCAGATAGGGACACAAGGTTCTTAAGTCACTTATGGAGGAATTTATGGAAGAATTTGGGAACTAAACTATAGTTCAACAGTTCCTATCATCCTCAGACCAATGGGAAAACAAAGGTGGTAAATAGGAGTTTGGGAAACTTGTTAAGGTGCATAGTTGGGGAAAAGCCAAAATAATGGGACTTAGCATTACCACAAGCTAAGTTTGCTTATAACAGCTCTGTAAATAGATCCACAAGAAAGTCTCCATTTTATATTATGTATGGGAGTAATCCAAACAAGGTGTTAGATTTGGTACAACTCCCAGTTGATGACAGTCGAGTCGGTGATGATGCAAAAGCATTTTCCAAACATATACAACAATTGCGCAGGGAAGAAGTTGTAAGAATAGTAATGAGAAGTATAAGAAAATAATAGATGTGCATAGATGGAGAAAGGTATTTATAGTAGGTGAGTTGGTTATGGTATACTGCGGAAGGAAAGGTTTCCAAAAGGAACCTATAACAAGCTGAAGTACAAAAAGATTGGTCCCTACAAAATCATGAAAAAAATAAACGATAATGCTTATGAGGTAGAATTGCCATGGAATTTTGATATTTCTCTAGTGTTTAATGTTTCATACTTATATTATTTTCATGGGGATGGTGTAGAAGGGGTTGTTATCAACGAAGTAGTAGATTGGAGGTAACGAGGTTCCGGTGAAGAAGAAAGAAGCAATGGATCAAATTCTAGACAAGAAAATAGTGCACACATGACATGGGAAATAGAACAAATATTTGGTACATTAGAAATTATTAGAACAAGAGAACAATACATGGGGATGGATGCAGATAAATGGCAGAAAATTGAGGAAGATAACTTGTAGGACCTACGTTTTATCAAGTAGGGGAGAATGATGCGCTTAAATTAGCAAAACTTGACAAGGTCATAATTTGTGCTCGGGTGTCGATTGGGTTCATTATTTTTTGAAACCACCTGTTTTGATGAGACAAACATACCAAGCAACCAAATCTATTAATTGGAGCACATTTTGGCAAATTTTTGGGCCCAAATTCCACCATACGAGGACCGAAAATTAGGATTTAATTTGTAATTTAGTTTTTTTCCTATTTTAGGGCATTAGTTAATGTTAGTTTCTTAGATGCATTGTGAGTTAAAAAGTTGGAAATTCCTCTAATTTAGGCATGTAGAAGATGTGTGGAATTTTTTTCCGTCACGAATAAGCATGTGAACTTCCTAAGAATAGCAGGTTCTAGTAAACTGCTAAAAATAGTAATTTCTACCACCTAGAGTAGATTTAGTCAAAGTTAGTTAGATTTTTCTTGGAAACTCAAGTTGAGATTTGTTTTATTATTTATGAAACATTTTAATTTGTGATTCAATAATGAAGATGGAGATCTATTTTCTTTTGGAGTTCAAATTATTTGTAGTATATTGAGTGTGTTCAGATTTTGGCTACATTAATATAGGAAAAGAAGAGGGAGAGCATATTTGCAAGATTTTTCCTCCAACCATAGAATTTTAGATCCCTCATACACCTCTCAACCACAAATCCTTTTGGATCCCACGTACACCCCTAATCCACTAGTATTGGCCATATCCTTCTAAGAAAGTACTAGATAAAGAGAAGTAATAAACAAGAGAGAATCTATGCAGATAAGAAATCATTAGAACCACATGCGGTTCCACGCTATAGTGCAACATATGAGAATGGATTGGATTGAACACGATATGACCTACTTGATATATAAAATAATGATGTATATAATAGATTAGTCCCTAAATGTATCCCAACTTTAACATTAGGCATACATAGTAGCTATAGACAAAGGGTATTATTTGAGGATCCGTACAATATCCCAATCCTTACATTAAAATCTCTAGATATAAGTTACACACTTTTCAAATTATATCATCATATTGTAGGTTCATAGTCTTACCAATCTACTTGCATACAAAAATAAGATCACTTTCAAGAACTTGCAAGTCTAATTGAGACGAAAAACTAATTTCTAAAGGACAGTCCTACAAGTGTCATACATAAAATACATTACCATCCAAATTTGATACGATCTATCCATTAATATTTTAATTAAATATAGCAAACCTATAATAGTAATTCTTGCTCCGTAGTTAGATTTTGCAACAATTTGACAATCTTAGATCTTTCACATAATGCTAAATCAAATGAAATTTAATGTTTATGTACTTTTTAGCCTTGAAATATCACATGTCTTACCATATAGATTACCAAAGTATTTTCATTCATGAGTGGTGTTTATGAAACCTATTTTTCCTGCAAATACACAACAATCCTTCTAAGCCATAATATTTTCTGGTTTCCTCCATGACACCATATTTCATGTCTACCGAATAAATTACCCATTATGTCTGCTTCTTTGACTTCCAAGTGATGACTGTAGTTCCCAAATTCATTAGGAAGCTAAAAGTATATTCCTACAAAATTATTACATATTTAGAATCTAAATATCCATATAGTTTGAATTATGTTTCCAATTAGAATATTTAACTATGAAATTCTATGTTTGTTTTAGATATTGTAGAAATATATTTTCAACTACCCAATGTCTATTCTAGGTTGTTGAATAAATTTGGAAATGTAATAACCCCTTCAAGGAATGCCCAAAACCTACTTTAAAAAAATGCTTTTAAAGGGTCCTTAAGTAATCCACATCCCAACATATTTAATGATGACTACTACAACTGATAAAAAGTGAAAGTAATTTTTATAATGGCAAGTTTGATTATAACGATTCATCATGAAATCATGCACACTTTCATATAAATGTTTTTATTTTATCATTATGCACATAATTAGTAATCAATATTCTATTCCTATGATCGATTGAAAAGGAAACCATTCCTTTTAGTTTCATTAATGTTAATTCAATTATGTATGTTTCATAAAAGAACATATTATGCATGTTAATACTAGGACTAAAGTGCATCTACATTAATGTGAATAAATAAAACACTCACAATAATACATTCTGCACTGAGAGGTACAACTATAATATATCAAATGTATCTTTCAAATAGAGAGTTTAAATTCATTTAATCCATTCATAATGTTTACGAGATTACTACTACAACATGAATTCATTTTCCAAGTAAATATACAATATTCCCCAAACCATATTCCTTTAAAAAAAATATTCAAATATAATTAATGCTTTATAAAGAAGTTTGTACTAGTCCTGAAGTCATCATTGTTGTTGAGAGACCATATAGAAAAAGAAGAGGGAAAGACTAGTTTCAAGATTCTTCATTTGGATTCCTTGTACACATCTCACCCATAAAGAATTTTAGATCCCACATACACCTCTCATACACTAGTATTAGGCATACCCTTCCATGAAGGTACTAGATAAAGAGAATCAATAAAACACGAGAGAATCTATGTAAATAAGACAATCATTAGAACTACATGCACTTCCACACCATAATGTAATATATGAAAATGGAATGGATCGAACATGATAGGACCTACCCGATATATATAAATTAATAATGACCATATAATAGATTGGTTCCCTAAATGCATCCCAATTCTAACATTAGGAATATATAGTAGCTCTATAGAAAAATGGTAGTCCTTGATTCCTTACATTCAAATCTCTTGATAGAAATTATACAATTTTCAAATTATCTCATCATATCGTAGGTTCATAGGCTTACCAATCTACTTTCATACAAAAGAGAAGATTACTTTTAAGAACTTGCAAGTCTAATTGATACTGAAAACTAATTTTGTGCGGATAGTCCTACAAGTGTCATGCATAAACTGAATTTCCATCCAAGGCATAACTCAAAACAATAATACAAAGTCTATCCTGTGTTTTACAACAAGAAGTTTAATTAAAAACCACAGGATAATTCAAATAGCACTTCATGGTTCCAAATATATCACACATACATTACTAGATGTAGGTTTATTTATCCATAATATTATCCACAAAATAATTATTTTGTGGAAAAAAATTGAATTATCAACATTAAATGGACAAATTTCAAAAATACAATGCATATATTCCATAATTTCGTAATAATCAAATTTAAATTTATGAAATATCCATATTCTTGAAAATTCATTAAGGCTAAATTACATTTTCTCCTTATAGTTTGAAAAATAGACTTTTCAAACTACAATTATGGACTGTCTAAACAACCCAAAAATAATGTATAAAAATCTAATTTTTCTCACCACTTCTAAGGTTCACACAAAAATTATAACTTTTTCGTTGATTTAGTATTATCCAGAAAATATAAAATATATGTGTTGTGGATCATGTAGAGCACTTATCTCTACTTGTCGATAGTTTACACTACCTAATGTTGAACAATTCTAACTTTCTTACTCCATTTTTAAGTTAATACAAAATTGTAAAAAAACTACATCACTGAAAAGTTAATTGTGTATTATCCACAAAATGTATTTAATATATCCATTGTGGGCAATTAAGTACAATATATAACTTTTTTCTTTTGGATAATTTACAAGTATCAAAATCTACTATATTTTAGTTGTGAATAATATTTAATACTAAAATTAATATTGTTAATAATAAAAAATATTAAATTATATGAATCATGAATAATTAAACCTATTGAATTATAAAAATTATGTTGTGAATAATCCACATAATGAAAAATTATTATTTTATGAATAATGTACAAACATATGATAATTAATTGCTTATAGTCTATAACTCCAAAGAATCAAAACTAGAGAAAATTCACACTAATGCTAGTTTCAAACACTTGTGGAAAATTTCCACTACCCTAGTAATTTGTTGATAACCCACATTATTGAAAAATGTTGAAGATTAATTAAGGCTTTAAAATTTGAATATTGAAGCCCACACGCACCCCAATGTTTAATGTGTCATTTAATATAAGAAATGGAATCCTTTATCCAAATTGTATAAAATAAAAGTGATTTTGTGGAAAATTTGTGAAGTGTCTACCATATCTTCTCATCTTTATTAAAGAAACTAAGGTTGTTATACATCGTAGAAGAATAAACTATGATTATCTAAGTGACCCATTTTACATTTTTTTATCGTTGCAAATCTACAATATATCTCACTCTTTGTATAATTCTATACAATTTAAACTTATTTATAGTTAATCCAAACATATTTAATAGATAAGACATTGGTCCACTTTAAATTATTTTATTATTTTGCAAATATGTACAATATATATCATTTTTAAAAATAATTCTACATAACTAAGACTTATCTATAGTTAATCCAAACATATTTAATATATAAGAAATTTGAAAATTTATTTGTAAAAATATTTATAATCCCACTCTTTTCCATAACTCAAGTGGGTTGAATCTACTATCTTCACTTAAATCTACACAACCCAAACATATGTTTTAGAATAATGTTTGTTGGGATTTCAACATACCCAAAAACTAACCAATACAAATGTAAATATTCTTCTTCTTGACCAAAATTAATGTAACTCTTTTTAAATATTTGTGATTGTATTTACAAAACTCCCCTTATGGTATTGCACCCCCTCGGTTAAACATATCCTATTAACACACTCACACTCCCTTAAGACACCATGTTTATTTAATTTTGACAAGAACTAGTGCTAAAAGAACATAAAATGTATTCACATCAGTTCATGTGGTTTAATTAGGCTGAATCAAATACCAAATCATGATATAATGTTTTATTACAACATCATGCTCCCTTAGACGTCACATTCCATTAAAAAAATCACATCCCCTTTAGATTGTTGCGTCCCCTTATATCACTCAAAATCCCTTAAGATACTCAAATAGAAGGTCTTGGTAAAACTTAATAAGAGTCTAGATTAGGAAATACATAATTGGTTTAATAATTATGCTCAATAAGTGCTGATTCATTATAATCAAGTTTTGTACTTCTATTATCCCCAATTGTAGAATGATTGGCCTCATATATGTACTCAATATCATTTATCTCGAATGTGGTAAAATGTTTTTAATTTGGATTTTAAGCATCTCAAATGTTCTTATGGGTGGTTAGCTCCACCTCGAGGAGAATTACATCAATTCAACCTTGTCATAT
The DNA here is from genome assembly GCA_018340775.1 of Taxus wallichiana var. yunnanensis. Lineage (NCBI taxonomy): Eukaryota > Viridiplantae > Streptophyta > Pinopsida > Cupressales > Taxaceae > Taxus > Taxus wallichiana. The sequence goes on along the minus strand of CM031239.1, from coordinate 1,031,866,269 downwards.
CTAATGTTAGATCATGTGAGAAAGAATAAGACATAAATGATCAACATAATCCATTTTTTGATAAGATCCTAACAATGGATATGGATAGGGAAACAAGTTATGCGATTATATTTATTATTATTATTGGTAAATAGTTTTTTGAAAGGGACTATACCCTTGTACAAGAAGGCTAAAAATCCATATTTTACAATGATAACAATACAAAAATGATCAAAATCAAGATAAAACATGAAATCCCAAAGTGAGAAAATAGTTTGCTTTAAAAGGACCAAAAACAACTTATCAACATAAAAAAGTTGATATACAACAACCAAACCGCAATGGTACAACAACACCAAAGTAGTAGCAAGTTGTTGCCTACAAAAGATAAATGAGACAATAGGGAACAACCGAACAACAGTAGGGAGAAAAATCAACTAGGTGGAGAAGTGGTATTCTTAGTAATATAATTTTTTATTTTTACGCATCGTTACCCAACCTATTGAAACCTCCTCGATTGGAAGAATGACCTCAATATAAGGAGGAGTATTTTCCTTAGCCGCATTGTCTACAACTAGGACAACAATGTTGTTAGCCTTAGAGTTTTCCTTAGCCACATTGACACCAGATTGGGACAACAATGTTGTTAGCCTCAGATAAATATTTTACATTTTCCCACATCAACAACAAGTATTTCGAGATAAAGGGATTTTGGGACAGAATCAGAATCAACTTCTATATCTGCATTTGAATCAAGATCCTCATTGGCTTCAAAAACTAGGTGTTCCAGGAGGGCGTCTTTCCACCAATTGTGTCTCTCATGTTGGTGCTTTTCCATCCCACAATCAATAGAGGTGTGGCCTAAACAAAAACACCTCCTACACCTAAATGGTAGGCCTTCGTAATCTAAAGGTTGTGACCAAGTTCTGCTTTGCACTCTAAGATCAATGGTTGCGGGAAGTTTTTAGAGGTGTCAAGTTCCACCAAGATCCTGGCATAGGTAGTGTGGGTGTAATCAGTAGTTTGAGAATCTATATAAATTATAGTTCCCAAGGTGTTGCCAATAGATATCAGACAATCACGACTCCAAAATTGTAGGGGTAAATGGGGTATCTTGATCCATATAGGTTTGCAAGAGAATGACTTAGTGAGCGAGCTAAAGGAGGGGATCAAGGTTTAATGAAAAAGTATCTAGATTGGTAGACCCAGAGCTTGGATGCAATGGTGTTTTATCAGCTATTGAAGAAAAAGCCACAATGAAAATACCTTTAGCATAAGGATACAAATCTAACCTTCTAGCCAGTATTAGAGTCCAATGCTTGGAGATCCAAACGTGAAGTGTAGGAAGGTTTGGCCATAGTCCACCAAATCTATAGGGAAATGACCTCTTTCCCAAATTTAATGCATGGGGTAATGTCAGCCGGTTTCATGGGGGATCCCTTACCCTTGAGTGCATCTTTGAAAGAAGGCAGATCCATGGCAGAGGCACCCTTACTAGTCCCGCAAAGAGAAGTGTGTCCTCCCAACAAAGTATGAAAGGAGTCACCGCAGATGCATGCCGTCGGGATCTTCGCCAACAACATCATCGCCATTTCCAATCTTTCAAGGGTTTGCATCTTTGTTTCCCCTTCGTATTTCTTTAAGAAAGCTAGGTTAATCAAAGAAAGATCGGCATAATTATCAGCATCAATCCTATTTTTCTCGGATGGCCCGTGAACCATGGCCGTTATATGAGGAAGTAGAGCCATTTTTATGCATGGCTGAAGTGCCATGGCATCCGCTTGAGTAACCAAGTCTAATCTTAATAGAGAAATCATTTAGGGTTTTGCGTGAATGGCCGCGACTAGGGTTCGCGTAAGGAGGAGCCATTATATAGATATGAATATTTGTAACAATATCGTTAACCGATTATTCACCGCCTTTGATTACATTCATTTCTCTCATTTATTGATGTTCTATTATGTTATGTTTTCTATTCCCTACTATCAATGAATGTTTATGCAAAAATATTTAGGAGTGACAAGTATTTAGTTAAATATTATGTTAAGTGACATGAATCACTTTAATTATAAATTTTTACATTAGAATAATGATTTTAAAAAAAATATTCTCCTAATTCCAAACTCACCATTTAATCAACTTATTTAACCTTTAATTAAATTTTAGGTCAATTTAATTAGGTGTAGAATAGATTAGTGATGATTTACAAATATAACAAAAGATGATATAATGAAAGATCTAATTCAGATTAGATAGGAAGAATTTGCATAAACAAATTAACCTAACACACAATCAAAAGCGTAAAGCGGAGGTATATAAGAACTTAAATTATTCTTGATGGTTTCTAGATAAATATGAGACTTTACAACAATGAAAAGGGGAAATATGAACCTAAGAACCCTTGCAAAATGTAATGGAACCGAGAGTACACCTTAGTTAGGACTATACCATCAGTCGGAACCGTATTGTATGGTCCAACCCCTTCTGTATGGTCTTAGAATTGCTATGAGTGCGCCTCTACAAATTTTTGTTCACCTTCATGGATTTATCCATCATTATCAAGCCCCTCAAATTGTTACATATGCAATGAGGCTATCCGAAAGGACGTGTATCATCTCAAACCCTGTTCATGGTTGAAGGGTTGTGGGAAACCCCATGCATCATTGATGTTGGCACTACTTGAAGAGGCCTCAAACCATAATTTTTTCTCCACCTAACATGTGATATCTATATAGATCAATCATATTTGACACTTGCTTTGAACATGCTTTCTTTGACTTGGCTCTTGCTAAAATACTTGGAGAGAGTACGTTTGGATCCTTGTAGATGAGAGATAGGGTTGACTTGACATGATTTTTAGCTTCCTAATTGATGTGGGTGTTTCCCTAATGAATGCAAGTGTGTAATTATGAGATTTAGGGTGCTTTGGATTCCTCTTGCAAGTGAATGAAGTGAGCGCTCTAGTGCATTGCCTTAGGAATTATAGGTTAGCAAGTCGAGTTAATGTTTATTTTCTTGTAAAGGGTTTTGTTGATGATTTTTATAAGAAATGTTGCACCAAATTAAGTAGAAGACCCAATGAAAGAATTCAATTTGAAAGTGCGGTGGAATACATGTCTGTCCAAGAATGTACAAAGAGGTCGGTAGCACATATGGTATGAACCCAACCAAAGCTGTACCATCCTAGCTATGAGTAGGGAATATTCCAAATGAAGTGTGGAGATGGTGATTTGTTGTTTCTCTATAGATTTTGTCTATTGTATTCTTAGAGTTTTTGACATGTTAGTGTGTAAGGATAATGAGATATAAATAATAGACCTTAGAAATTGGTAAGCGGGAATGGTGAAGTAACATTTATCATAACAATAGTTCATAGTTAAATCAAGGATTTCCAAATTGCAAATTACAAGAAGTGTGGGAATTTCAAATAAACCTATGGACCACATCATTATAGAAGGATCTAGATAAATTTGTATCAACTTGAAAAATTAGACCTTGGAATAAATGGACATTTCTATTCCCCCATAAGTTCTCTATTGTAACTTAAACTAATCATGTAGAATTTGAAAATTTGAAGGGGATGAGGAGGTGATGCCCCAAACCCTTTTTCAAATGAATTTGAATAGTTTCATGAAGAATAAATTAATTACTCAAGCCCCTATAAATTTCTATAAAATATGTCATTTACATATGTAATCGCATGTGAAAATCCTATAAATCTGATAGACTTTGTAGAAATTGAAAAAACTAGTGAAATTGCCCTTTGTGTGGGAACATAGAAAACACTAAATATCATACTATAGTCTTGACCTACTATATTGTTTTTAACTTATTTGAATTCTTCCATATTTCAGTATTCATGACATTTTCTAAGGATTTAATCCCTGTAAAACTATGTTCTTATATCATGTAACGTGTATATAACAATATAAATAACCCAATGAATGACTCATATTTTGAGGTGCTTGTGATTTAAATAATTTGAGCGTGTGGATAAAAAGAATAGATGTGTACCCATGTATCATATGTTTGATAATATGAATATGATCGCATGGAAGGTTGGAATGGTGGCCATCTTTAAGAAATTGTAATGCAAAAGGGTTGGGCATGGTGGAAACCATGACATTGAAAAAACAAGAAAGAAGAGTGAATATACGTAAAACACAAATAGAAATAGCAGAGAAAACTATCAATCATGTCAAACTCCATATTATGACATGGATAGAAAAGTATAAAAAAAAAAACATGTTAGAAGCAATAATAGAAATAGTAGCGTAAAGAAAAGTAAGCCATAAATTATATAAACAAGTCATATATATACATATAGTATTTAACATGGGACACCCACAATGTCATAGTACAATCATAGTAGGAGGAACAATATATTACAATAAAAAAATAAGTGCATACACACAATATAGGAATAGATCCAAAAATCATGGTACACCCACAATGTCATAAAACAAACAAGGCACTCATTTCATATTAAGAAAACAATAATTGTATTATAATCACATAAAACAATCAAGCTAAACCATGTTATAAAAAGTAAGAAAATAATCCGTATAAACATATAGTGATAATAATATATTAAACAAGTATAGAACATAGTAAAATTTACAAGATAAATAACATTATCGGATAACATTTCACAAGACACATGTGGTAGTCCCGTTAACTAAATAGGTAGAAATAAACACCATGTATATAATAAAACATGATGAGGAAGGTGTAAAGAAACATATAATGAAATAAAAACATCTATATAACATGGGGGATTCCCCAAAAGAGTAGTTTGAGAAACTAAGCTAGTTCCTATCATTGTGTAACAATTTGTGAATGTCATGCATAAAGCTCAAGATATTGTTGTAGACACAAAAATCTATGCACTTGGGTACATTTATAGGTCCTAAAGCATACTAATGTATACATGATTCCTAAGCAAGAAAACTAGTGGTTGACAACTCCTTTTGGCCTTTTGCTTTATCTCTTGCATTTTTTTAGCCTTACACATCTTACAACTTTGTCGAAACTTGACTGATTTATCTTTTATGGCCTCGAAATTAGCGCAAGTTAGGAAAGAAGTACATAGGTGCTCTTGTCCCTCCTAGGCACTCTTGACCCTCTCTTTCTTCTTTTTACTCTTTTAGGTCTCTTTTACTTCTTGGTCACCTTTTAGTACTTTGGGTCACCTTTCAGTTGTCAATTATGAAATTCAAACAAGGGAATCATATATATACTTACTTACTTCTTCTAAATCAAGGGCCAAGCACTATAATAATTATCTATCATCACCTAAATATGCATAAAGGAATAAGGAGCATTACAATGCATTCATCTAGCACACTCATACAAGGGACATGGGTTGCATCAATATGCATACACAACATAGGAGGGGAATTTAATTCTATTTCATCACACACATTTGCATACTTGGAGTAGTATATATATATCCCACTATTATAGTGCAACTTGCGCAAGGGAAAGCTAGGGAAACATTACACACACATACACAAAGAACTACATGGATTCTGAGATGTAGTGCATCACTATGTAATAAGATCAATCTTTGGGTGACAACTTGGGTCATTCCTACTCCCCATTCTCGCATATTATTTATTGGGTTTGATGTGATTTTTGGACATGTGTAACTAGTTATCTATTTTTTAGGTTACAGGTGATGACCGATGATATTGGAGGGAAACCTAGGAGCAAAAAACAAAGATTAACAACTAAGCTTCTCTAGTTCGAGAAAAGGCCAAAACCCGAGCATATGAGTAGACACTAGCTCCCAATTCACTCACTAGCACCTAGGCGCTCCTGTCCTATCATGGGCACTTCTATCCTGTGTAGTTCTCGGTCCAAGAACCCTCGATTCAAATTTGTTACAGGGATTACTCGAAATAAGGTTTAATTTGATTTAAATTAAATCATTTGGTGAACCTGTACCCTCATTCAAACACTAGATCTTATTCTTTCATATTATTTCCTTCTTTATCGCCAACTTAGATACCCTAGGATTCTTCCATCTTCACCAATATGAGTGTCTCTCTCCCTGCCTTGATGTAGGCCATCTTGAATGTGAGAATAAATTACAATATTTTTGATCGACATTTACATTCATCCCAACACTTCTCCTAGGTATGTGTATCATATATTTACTCAAGAGAAACAGGTGACATTATCTTTTAATGAGGATAAAACATAGAATTAAAATTTAACTTGAGCAATTTAAATATTATCAACATACATGTGGAATTTCATAGGCCAATAATAGGAACACATGCATCATATCCTTATTAGTGTTATGTTGGCATATGAAATTTTATATGACAACCCCATTGAAATTTTTCCCTTTTTTTCTTCATTTTCAATCTATTTTAGATAATGAGACCCCTTTATATTCAAAGTAAATGTTGTATCAATAAAATAAGAGGATTAGACATTCTTGAAAAGCTTTAGCTTTTGATAATGGATCTATTGAAGCTTAATATTTTGAGGGATTATGATCGTTAAGTTTTGGGAAAAGATTGGAACTTCATGATGGATACTTCATGATGGATTGTGATAAAATTTTGGGAACATAGAAACCGAAAAACATTATGACACTAACACAAGGTGATATTTTTCACTTGAATTTTGCATGAAATGTTTTGGAAACCCAAAGAAGAGATAGGAGCCTAAAAAGGATCAAATGAAATTATATTCAATTATATTCATGACCCACAAGTTTGTTTGGCTTGTTTTTGTTGAAGACTCTTCTTGTCACTCGACTCATCAATGTATCGTTCTAAGTAAAATTGAAGGTACGGGTAAAATTTGTCAAATAAATCATTTTAAAGCTTCCTAAATGGGATAATTGGATCCTTTGGAATTTTTACATGTAAATTAATATACTATATGTCCAAATTCATTAAGGATGAACTCCGAGGTGAAGAGATGATTCTAAGATGCAAAGCGGCGAGTGTAAAACATGTTAAAAATCCCCTTGAGTGCACTTGCACTCTTTTCATGCCCCTTTACAACTTGGCACACTTTTGAGGTGGAATTTCACCCCAAAAGCATGCCCTCACTTGATTGGTTGGAGTTTCACAAGTCAAAAACATAAGAAAATCTAAAAAGTGCACGGTCGAGACTTAAGTGCAAGGTGTAACTTAAAGGTGGGCCCCAAATCTTCCCTCCAAGTACAATTTTGAACCTAAATTGCACTCAAGTGAAATTTTAAGGTGAAATTTCACCCCAAAATTATTTCCTCTTCCAGTTGGTGGAGATTTTGGCATGGTGGAAATCAATCTAATGTGGAAACATGAAAAATGCAAACATGGGTACATGCACAAGTGAAATCCCCACCAAATAAAGAAACTAAATCTTGTTTCTCTCTCAAAGTGACATAAATTAATTTAAAAATTCCAAGGCATCCATTAAAGATCATCTTAGAGTTTTTTCACCACATTCAAGCTTGAAAAACTCCCCTTTGTGCCCTAGATTTCCAAATCTTGTTTTCCTCATAACTTTTGATTCCAAGCTCCATTTTCCTTTAATTTTTGACCATATATTGCTATTGAAAATAATTAATAATGATATAATACTTTTTCATGATATCCCCTCTTAAAAAATATATTCATGACTATATTTTATAGCCATCATACTCCCGATTTTCCCAAATACATCATTTTTTACAAAGAAGATTGTAAAAAATCCCAAAGGAGAATCATTTAAAAGTTGGAGCATCCATTCCTCTCCTCAATCCCATAATTTTGAGATATTTAACATGATATAAGAAGAAGAATTTATGTACTTATAGTCAATACCATCACTCCTTGCTCAAAATACTTATAAACCCCATATGCTAAAATTTTATTTTGTTTTTTCTCTCAAAACCCAGAGAGAATCTCACAAAATTTGGAGCATATATTAATATTGGGAATATATTTCCAATGAATAAATTCACGTCCAATTTGTATTTGATTTTCTCGTTTTCTTAAAATACAAAATCACTTCCCACAACACTCGAAATACACTCAAATTTACAAATTTTGGAAACAATTGTGGAATCCATTTTCACTGCACCATAGAATTACTACCAATTTATAAGGATAGTGGGATCATAAAAATGCAAAATTAATCCCCCAACTCTAAATTCAATCTTGTTTGGATTCTAAGTGGAGCATGTGGATTTCGATGATCTAAAGCATAGAGTGAAAGAAGGAAAAATCAATTGTGGAGTTGAGTCGGAGTATATGGGAGGATTTTTATCAAAAAAATCCAATTGAATTGTTTGAAGGATTTCATAATGGGAACCATGATTGTGAGCATTGTTATGTTTCCGCTAAGGATTCTCAAGAAGCTCCAAACATTGTCTTGGTTTTCGAGTCCGAGGTGTGTGTGGTATAAGTGCATTCTTCATGATGATTGTAAGAGGAGTGTTTTATCATATGGAAGAAAGGATATCATGTTCATATGTTCATCCTACCATTTCTCACAAAGGTGAAGAGGTGAAACGAGAGATTTCAAGATATAATAAAAGGTGACCATTCCAGATAAGGCATGAAACATCATTTCTAGGTCCAAGAAGAGATGTGTTCCAATCAAATAAGCGATCCTGAGAATATCCTATTTAGATGCAAAATTCATCTCCACCATGAAGGAAGAGTGAGACTTCATTCCACAACATCTATCTTCTCTCTCTTCTTCTCTCTTTTTCTCTCTAGAATTCTATTTCTTTGTTGAGGAGAAAATTTTGTAAAAAGTGACTTAAGTCACTTAAAGTTTCTATTTCTTCATTGGGGATTGCACTTTAAGTTGAAAAGTCACATGGGAATGCAAAGATCCATTATATTTGACTATATATTATAATTCTCTCTCCATTCCAAGGGGTTAGTTTTTCTTAGTTGATATATCCCATTGTCTTAGTACAAGCAAGAAAATATAATTCTTTTATCTCCTTGTCTTATGTGTTCCTCTCCATCTCAACTTTATTCCATGAGGATGGTTACTCGTGCAATATTATGCAAATGAACTTTAATTTACTTTTGTTTTGTTCCTCTTTCCTTGACATGGTGTATTCTCATTGTTAAATTGGAAATAATATGGTTTTATGTCAATAAACTCAACTTTCTATTTATTGAGTAAAACCCCTTCTCACTTTCTCCCCTCTCTCCATACACACACCTTTCTTCCACCACATTTTTGCACATGGTTTTAGTGGAGTATTCTATGTGATCCTCGGTTTAATTCCACCCACAATGGTTAGAGTAGAGTATATATTTCCTTGTTTTCAATAAATGGAGATGAGCCACATTCCTAATAAAAGGGACCTAGTCCCAGAGCATTGGTGAAAACCCCTAATTTTCCCTTGTGATAAATTATTTTGCTGACATGTTCATAGAAGGATATAAAGACATGTTATATCTAACCAATGGGGTGTGAATGAGGTAAAGCATTCGAGTCATTACTAGGTGCATTGACACCAAAGGTATAAAAATTTTCCATAAGAACAAGTTGCTACAAAGTAGTAATAATGGGTACTTGAGAAGAAAAGTATCAACCTTGCAATATTTGAAGGGTTTTAGATCAGAAAAAATGTATATTCAAATCCTTCATGTATGAACTCGACACTTTGATGCATTGTGGAGCTATATCTTTCATAACACGTAACCAATGATCACTTGAAATAAGATTTTAATGTAAAACCATATCCATGATGTGGAATGTATAGGAGTAAAACAATAGGGCCAATGAGTATGTCAAGAGTAATAGTTCCTAATGTAGAGCACCTGATATTATCAAATCCCATTACAATTGATAATATTTTCAATTATGCTTAGATAATTGACCATTTTATGAAGTAAAGAACTAGAAAAAATATTGATGCTGAGAACCATTATCGATTAAGACACATTTGATGAGAAAACCTCGGATTTGTGTTTTTATATAAAGAAGTGCACAAGGGTCATCACTAAGGGCGATGAGATGTCAATTAGCTAAAAGTGATGGCCTTATCCATAGATATGAATGTGTCCATAATAGACAAAAAAGTAGCAAGATGAATAGTAGTAGATAATGATAAAATTGTAAAGTGTCATATAAGATGTCCTTATAAATAAGTACCTTCTTTTGTAATTAGAGAAGAGAAATATTAGTGGGTGTATTATTTAATTACTTTAATGTATCAAATCAAAAATAAAGAGAATTAGGTATACAATAGGAGTCATACGTGGTGGAGGAAAGGGTGGATTATCCTCAATAGGTTTCTCAATATGATGAGTTGTGATAACATTAACTTCATGAGCCATGGGGGAAAAAAAAAAAAGAGGTGGATGTTTCTGGAAAGAATGAATATATTAATATTATGTATCAACATATGTTGGAGTTTAATTAGTGATGAAATAAGCAGAACCATCATAGAAACCCCATTCACCAAATGAGGCATGGGCATGGAAATTTTGGGATGGATGGTAACCCATACTTGAATGAGGGAGGGGACCTTTAGGTTTGCAGTAATGAACATAATATATTGAATGAAGAGGAATGATGACATATAAGAGAGGATCTTAAGATAATAATATGAAACCCTAGAGCCATTAGGGTATGAGAAATAAATTTGATTCAAGAGTCAAGTTCAAAAATATTTTTACCCTTATTTATTTTATAGGTGTTATGGGAATGTAAATCACTAAAAAGGATGAAATGGTTTATAAGAGATAGACTATTTTAATTAATTAACTTTCACCATCAACAATTCACAATAGAATAATGAATTCATACTTGAAATGATTGAAGCAATTTATAAATTGTAAGTAATTTCTCAAATATATAAGAGGATAGAAAAACTTTGTTGTATAGGTTATAACATGAGGGATCTGGATGTGCTAAAAAATGAAACATGAAGAATAAATATTATAAAAGGTTTGATGTTGATTCTAGAACTATAAAATGAGTAAGTACACGACTATACAACTATTATACAATCTATACCTAATTCATACTGATCTGACTAGATCTATATGGTCTTAGATCTTGTGATAGTCTAAAGCTTTATGATTATTTCACTTATCTGGAAATGACCTTCATTGTATGTTTCTCTTGCTCACATAGTTTTGGGATGACTTGTAATCACCTGTAATAAGGTGAAAACCCTAGAAACCTACAAAACCCTTCATCGAACATTAGAACCTGAAAGGAGAAAACATGTGAGAGATGGACTACTCTTTCGGTCAAGTTCCCAACTATTGAACCAATCCAAGTGTCATGCTACATGCCCTCATTGTGTGATCAAGCCTTGTCTAGTTCTCCTAGGTGATTGTGCAAGTGTGAATATCTAACTAACCCATTAAGGGTGCTCACGTGTCTATTGACACAAAGATAGTATATTATCTCACGTATAGTATAAAATTTACCAATGTGGTAGTAGTGAGATATGGTGTAACTCAACTATATGACCTAACCCTTTATTGTGTGCCTCAACTATATGACCTTTTCATGTTTGGAAATGGAGGAAGCTAGTTTTTTTGACATGGTTGAATTCTTCATACTTGTAGTAGGGATTTCTCTAAATGATGCGTATCTAATTTGGGAATATTTAGTAACCCTTTGAGTAATTTTGTAAGAATGTCGGGTGAGTTATAAAGTGATAATGACATGATTTTATAGCCTCACGTAGAATAAAACTCTTGAGATACTACTACATGGGTCAAATCATTTGTGATGAAATCCATAATCATTAGTTTTGAAACCACAAGTGATGAAGCAGTCCTGGAGACCCACCTATGGAGGAAAAGGTGAGGAAATAGAGTATCCTATAAATGGGTGCATGCATTTTTGTGGATGCATCCATGAAGGTTTAGGAATGTCACTCCATGTCATTGGAAATGGATGTTCTTGGACAAAGGTAGGATAAGATGATAATGTTTGAGTGACAAGTTGAAACTTAGGGGAGGAGCAATGTACGCTATGGGCCTCTCACTAAATTTGATATATCCCCACGTCGTGTTATTAAATATTATGGGATGAAATATGTGTATGTTCTCCCCCTTTGAAGCGATCGTTTTCTACGGTGATCATGCCTAAAACCATGTTTGGTGTCAAACTAATATCCTATACAAAGTCCACCCCTATGTTTCCCTTGATGTATATGATTTGGAGGAGGTTCTCAAAAATCAATGTAACTTTATGAGCACATTCTTGATTTGAATATTCAACATGGTTCTTGGCTAGATCTCCTGCAGACCTCTATGCATGGATCTCTCGAGCATTGATGGCCCATTACGGATGATAAAGCATAAATATACCTCTGAAAAGGTGTTTTTTCATTTTTGTTTTTGATTTGATTCACGATAGGAAACCATTCTCAACAAGATTTGGGATTGGGAAATTTATTACTTACTACTAAATCCATGATTTCCATCTTTCAACCCCACCACCGAGGTATTCTCCATTAAACATGTGTGGGTTAGACTACCACATATTCCTCTACAATTTTGGATCAAGTCTTGTTTCATGGATATTGGTTCAACACTAGGAAGAACCCTAGTGAACTAATTTCCCATACAATTTTCACATGGATTTTGGTGGATCTTGACACCTCTTTGGTCCTTTTGACTAGTATGGTGCTCAAGGTGTGGATAAATGTTTGTCCTAAACATTGGATTATGAAGGGCTTCAATTCATATGTTGTAAGTGTTTGATCTTGGTCACATGGCTTTAGATTCTCATATATTGAAACACAAGGCATCGTCTAGGGTGTCTTAGTGGAAAAATTCTCTTCATCAACACCTTGGCATGGATAGAGTTGTTGATTTCCTTGATTCAGAAGAGGTTCAACAAAATTTGACTAAGATGACTATGGAGAATCATAGCCTCTCGCCCTATCACATGAGGAAATTGAGGACACAATTTAAGTCATCCTAAAGGCTCATGATTTTCCCCTCCCATCAAATATTTGAAAATCATTATTGTGGTATACCATACATATGAAGCTAAGAATTGGACTATAATGGGTAATAAGAAAAAAGGATAGAAAAAGAGGATACCCAGACGACCTAAGAAGAATATCCAATCTCAAAAAATGGGTGTACGCTTGATGGAAGATTGGCATAGTTGTTGATTCATGGCAGATTGAACACTACTCTAGAGGTTTCAAGAGTGTTAAATGTTTGATAAAGGATTTTTGGTAGGATGTAATATGTAATCCTTGGGTGTTAAGGTTGTAAGATGTATGATTGAGTGTGCTTAAATGTTTTATCTTTTGAATGTGTCTATAAAAGGTTTTGGGAACCTTTCAAAACCCTAAACCATTTACCTAATAAAAATGTCTTTCATACATGAAATATTCTAAAAAGGCCAAACCTAGAAATATGAAACTTACCAAATAAGATTTTTAAATTGAAATATGAGTATGAGAATGTGAATGGGAAATATCGTATAGGTTGAACAAGATGGACCTAACATCTCAACCCTTCCTTACATTTTTGGATAGGAGAGATGAAATCCAGAACTAAAATTTGTGTCATGAATAATAGATTTTATACTTATTTCATCAAATAAAATTCTTAGAATTAATGACTGAGAAGAGTGTAAAGATTATAAAGTTGTAGAAGATTTAGAGAGATGAGGTGATTGGATTCTAAATGTGAGCATTTGTCTTAGAATGGAGCATGGTCAAACATGGCATTACAAAAGGATAAGTCACCAAGTTTTATTGTCTACATAGATGACACTTGAATGACTTTTCTCTACCTAATTATATGTTCAAAATTTGTAGAATCATTTGATGTCAATTTCAAAATTCAATTCATGTGAATGCTAAGAGGTTTCTGATAGGTCATTTCAAATTTGTTTAGAATTTCACTAATGTCCTTTTGTTGTGTGATCAAAATTTACTTGGGTTTTTAATATACTTTAATACACAAATAATAATGAAGGTAATCTAATTCTATCATTTCAAAACATTTCATTGATTTTGAGGTGCCTTATGCATTATACCTTTCATTAGTTTTTGTGAGGAGTAGATCGTCCACATATAAAACTACATTTACAACTATTTTTGAAAAATGGAGTTGCATCTTCAAATTCAAAATACTTGAAGTTCATTTTTAATAGGTGCTCAATGAATTTTTCATACTAGGCTCTTAGAGAAGTTTCAATCAATACATCCATTTTACTAAGTAGTATACTTTTTTCCTCCTACTCGCCAATTTTAAAAACTTTTAGGTGAGTAATGTAGACTATTTCATCGAGATCACCATTCAAAAAGTAATTTTCACGTCTATTTGATGGACTTTTTGCTCATTTTGTGTTGTTAAAGCCAACAAGACTAGAGTATTTGGTCCATTTCATTATTGGAGGACAAGTCTCTTAGTAGTAAATCCCTTATTTTTAAGTATATCCTTTTGTGACAAGCTTGAATTTTATTTTTCAAGTGATTCATTCATTTTATTAGTTTTGAAAGACCCACTTGCATCCAATGGGTTCATAATGGAGAAAATGATCAACTAACAAGTCACATTGTTGATAAGGGCATCTTATTCAAATTTCATTTCATTTCTTCGTGCTTAAAAGTTTTAGCTTGTTTGAAGTCAAAAAAAATATATTGGTATGTTCTTCTAAATGGGCTTTCAAGAAAAAATTCTAACTTATCTTGAATTTATTCTATGAACATGCCTACTTGTTAAACATGGAATATTTTTAAATCTAAATTTGAAATAAATATTAATTTGAATTCTATATATGAGATAATAGAAATCAAGAATTGTAATGTGATAAACTGATGTAATGTTTGAAATATCTATTACATTTATTTATTTTTATTAAGGGTAAAAGATTTTTTTTGGGATCCTACCCAGAACAAAGAGCCAAATTCCAATATAAAATGATGAAGACCAAATGGAATAAAATAGAAACAAATAGCTTAGCTGAAACAAAGAAACAACTACGCGAAAAAAATGAGGAAGCACACATAACAAGAGACAACCAAGCTGTAAAATTCACTAAAGTGAAAAACAACATTCAATTATATGTTATAGAAGGTGACCTAGTTTTTCAAAGAGAATGAGTTTTAGTGGAGCCTTTTTTTTACTTTGAACAACTGTCCAATTATCCCTGTCAACAACATTCTCGGGTTCAGGCTCAAGAGGAATAATGACTTCTAAAGAGTTAATTGGCCTAAAATTCTTCAAATAAGGAGATAAAGAGGCACTCTCCTTGAGATCCCTGATAGGGCTCACTGGGACTATGAGCTAGGGGGTCTTATCAACCATCATGGTACTAGCATCCCGGGAGGAGATCTTATCCGAAGAGGGTGATGATGGATCCGGTATCGAATCGGAGGGGCACATATCGTGTGATGATCAGGTAGAAAGTCTTTCCACTAGGTGGGTTTAGTGTTAGTATGCTTAGATCGCTCACAATCTGCAATCAAGTGTCTTGTTTTAAAATATCTATGGCATCGAAAAAGCACACCTTCAAAATCAAGCCTTTGAACTGTGTTCTATCTCATATAAGAAGATTGTTCTATTACATTTAATTTTAAATGAAACCTAAAACCATTAGAAACTACAAATTGAAACTTCAAAAAAATGAAATGAATTGATGAAATGAGATAGTAAGAGTCCACTAATAAACCTTCTAATCAATCATTAATTGAAAAATTTATTTATCTCTCACTTTGATGTATTCACCAATAAATATTTGAAATTTTGATAAAGAAGAAAACAACACAATTTTTAAGCCATTCTTGTTGATCTTAGGGGAAAAGTCTAATTTTTGAGGTAAATTTTTCCAAAGACAAACTTCCCAACAATAGAGTGACAAATTATATGTATGAAAAAAAAATCTAAGACGTTTTTGGACCCGGGCATAAACTCTTTGAAACAATTTTCAATAGTACATTAAAATTCTGCCAAAAATAGTAAGTGTAACGCTCGCTAAAACAACCCACTCGAGACCTAAGAACAACCTAGGATTAGTTAGGAAAATTATGGAATAATTTTTTTGTTTAAAATAACAAGACAACAATTATCACTAACATGTTCGAAACAATTCTAATCTACTAGAATATAATTTTATTTTATTAACAATTATTAGAGGTCATAAGGTCCAAAATTTAGGGTTAGAAGGTTCAATTAGGTTCAGAGGGTAATTCCTCACCATACCCACTCTCTAACAGGCTTAAAGTGTCATCTTGATTTTTCTCACACTTAACGTATTCAAAAATTCCCTAAATCATTCCCATTGGATAGGAAATTTCTTCACCTTTCCATTGATATAAAGAAGTCCTCCTAACTCCTCATATTTCTCAAGTTATGGGCCGACGGGCCTTGGGGTGAAAATTTTCCCCAAGAGCGGGCCTATGGGCCCAAGGGAGAAAATTTTCCCCAAGGGCGGGTCTGCGGGCCGCGGGAGAAAAATTTCCTGGGGAAGAAGGCATGTAAGCGGCGGGGCCGCGGGAGACATTTGGAAAAAAATTCATATGGGACAAAAGCCAACATTGCGCCTGCGGGTCCGCAAGTCCACAAGGGACACGTGGCACCTCCTAAGTCAGTGCAGGGAAAAGCGGAGCAGCTAGAAACATTTGAAGAATTTCCCGTGTGGGGCGAGGAGCCAAATTTGTGCCCACGCTCCCGCGAGTCCGCAAGGGACACGTGGCATCACCTAAGCCAACGTGGGGAAAGCGGGGCGGCGGGGAGAATTTTTTTAACACCCCAGAAGGGCTAAGAGGGTAACATTGACTCGTGCCTCCACTGGCACCTCGCGATGCCACGTGGCGCAACTCTACGATTGGTTGCGGACAGTGGGAAAACTTGGAAAATTTTCCCAAAATTTTCCGAAACACAAAAAGGAAAAAGGACCCGCTCCTTCACCGATGCCTCGTGATGCCACGTGGCATCACCTAATTGGTTCGGGCCGTCGGAGAAAATTTGGAAAATTTTCCCAAAAATTTCAAAAGCGCTAAGTTAAAAAGGGATTCGCCTTTGCCCCCACTCCCCCGCACACACACCTCGTGGTGCCACATGGTAGCCTCTGATTGGTGCGGGCGGTGAGGAAAAAGTGGAAAATTTTCCCAAAAATTTCCGAAGCTCAAAGGGAAAAATTCGGGCCCGTGGGCCCGCCAAGGAAATTTTTCCCAATTTTTTTTTTTTTACGCCAAGTGAAGGAAAACTTCATAAGGCCAAAAATTTTAATAGAGAGCTTAGTTTTGGGGAAATGAGGACTTTCTAAATCTCTCGATGTCCTCTTTACTCAAGAAATAATAATTTTTATTTTGATAAAGTTTAAGGGGTCAATTTCAAGAAAACAGCCTACAGGCTTTTATAGTGCAAACTGGTAAATTTTAACTTGTGAGATTTGTTCAATTTGATCTTCTTCCTCTCTCAACATGTCAAATAGACATGGAGAGTTTTTCTTAGGTGGAATTAGGATAAGTTTGTGAGGTAGATCTATTTGATTGAATTCCAATTCAAAATTTACAATTTTGACAAAAAACGATTGTGAAAACTTTGAACTCGGTTTTGCAGGTTTTGAAAGATTTCCTTTAAGTATTTTTGATCTAATTGAACTCATTTATATCCTGGCATGTTCAATTTTAATGTTTCATTATTATTTCTTGATTGCAGGTCCGGTCTGTGCATTTTGGATTAAATAAATTTCAGTTTGAAAATACAAAACAAAGATCAAATTTTAAAGGGTTTATTTGCCATTTTCTTCTTCCAAGTATTATATTATGTTCCAATTCTAATCTAATACATTTAGTTGACTCAATTCAACTATTCAAAACTAAAATCCATCTCTGATTTCCAATTTTCACATATTTCAAAAAACAGAGTATTACACTTCCTTTATATGCATTTCCTTTCAAACAAAAATTACAACTCACATATAGATGATTAAATTCAATACAATGATACAATTTGAGGAAGGTTATGCAATCCTTTATCTATTCTAAAAGACAACTTTACAACTTCCTTCCCAATTGATTTCAAAATACAACATACAAATTTTGTATCATTCTTTCACATTCTTTCCAAAACAGAAAATAGAGTATAACTCTTTTACATTTCAATATACAACTTGCAAATCAGTACAACATCTTTCCATTACAAACATTTACAAGTTCATCCACTTTAAGTGGGAAAGGTTACAATGAGATTTCATTTCACAAGGGACTTTCAAACTGTCTTTTCTTAGCTCCAGAACAACAACATGCATACTTCTCATTCTTCCAATTTGATCACAACAGAGTAGGGAAAGGCAACGTTCTCCACCCAACCAAGACATTCAATGAAGAGGAGAAGCCATCCTTCTTCATTGGCCCCGAGCCCCAACCACAATGCAATAAAATATGTGATCCAACTCATGGCAACAATGGCTTCCACAATCACACAAGCAACATTTTCACAATAAAAACACAGTCAAAATAGAATGTAGTTTACAACTACATTAAAGCATGACAAAAATTACTGAGGCTTCATCAAGCAAGCCAAAGGAGCAAGAACTATGGGGGATGTTTCTTATGCCTCCCAAAAGGGAAATGGGTATCACCACATGAATTACAAACCGCCAAAATATAGCATATCAAAACCATGACATTCCTTATGCCTCCCCAAGTACCCCTTATTCCTCACATTTCCTTATGCCTCCCCAACCTCTTATGGCACCCCATAATGAGTAAATAAATGCAAGCTATTTCTTTGTAAGGTGGAACCCAAATCCCAACTCCCTCCACCCTTATACCTCCCTAAAACACAAATACCTCCACCATTCCTTGGCCTCGTGGCCATATCAAAACATCCAAAATAATATAAATATAATTCCCTAAATCACTTAGATATATGAATCATAACAACATCAAAGCAATCTAACAATATCACTTAGTTCTCTAAGTTTTTTTGCTATGTCTTTAATAATAAATTATATTAATTATTAATGTCTTCAAAACTATAAATTGAGTAACTATATTCACTATAAACAAATGGGATGTTAAAAATATACCGAGTACTTGTTGAAAAATAATTACGCGTGATTTCTTGAAGTATATAACATTTGAAATTAATTTGTACGTAGAATCTAAAAATAGTTGTTTTTTTGTAATGAAAAATGCTGCTCACTATATAAAATGCACATAAACAAAATAAGTACATAAAAATACAAAATATTGGTGTATATGGGTCTTTTTTTTTATATATTTTATTTTTAAGTTGTGTTATGCTCTCTTCTATTCCGCTCAGCTTAAACCTCACATATGTTTGCAAGACTCACTAGTCATTCTACTCTATCTCATTTCAAACTGTGAAATTCATACAACCAAAATATATTTATCTCCAACAAACTTTAATATCCTTAAAAATCTAAACTGAAATGTGTGTGTGTGTGTGTGTGTGTGTGTGTGTGTGTGTGTGTGTGTGTGTTTTAGTAAATATTTTCATCATATAAACTAGACCATTTAAGGCTTATCAAGTTTATTAAGTAACAAGATATTTGATCATAATTTGTAACTCCAATGTATACATAAATTTATAATATTTAAAAATGTATATTAATCTTGTCATGAAATAATGTATATTGAAATAGTTGATCCTGCGAAGTTGTGCGAAAACTTTTCATTCTTGCAATGGTTTGTGTTGAATACTGCATTCGACCTTAGAGTCAGAACTAACATTTGTAACATGTCATGTGTCTACGGTAGTGCGTAAAACATGCCATGGTTTGTAGTTGTGCTTGTATAGGTCCCAAGTGTCGTTGATGTCATGTGGGGTTTTCGTCTCCATCTCGCTTGTATTATTCATATAAGTGCAATTTGTGCTTAAAGGGGTTAAAATTATGAATGAGGAAAATCCAATAGGTACCAAGTTTGAACCCAAGTGCAATGTTTTTTTCTTGTTGCATTTTGTAGGCACCCTTTTCAATTTTAAGCTTTGAGTAATTGCAAGAAATAATGAGATGTGCAACGAACCATCTCTTATTAAAACCACAAAACCTTATAGCAACAAAAATGACGATTTGGTGTTGAGTTTGAATGAATACGCCAATGTTATTCCTCCTCCATTTTAAAGCCCCCATTTTGGTGCTACTGGTTACATGATGGTATAGTAAGAACAACCAAGAATTGTGAAATTCTAACACATAACAAGCTATTTTCGAGAATTTTGTCACAGATATCTATTCAACAAAGGAAAACACATCAGTCTCCATCCTCTGGAAATTATGCAAGAAACTACTCTACCACATCTAACTTGTAATTATTTTCAATTCCAAACAAAAAAATGTTTGCTCGGTCCAACTCTTCTAGTGGCTCTGAAAACCCTACAATTTGCGCTCCTCCAAGGGCTTAATATGTCCTAAGCTTCAAACTCCAACAAGGTCTTGAAAAACTTAAAGTTTGAACACCCTAACTTCAAGAGCTCTGCTCGGATTTTTAAAACCCCTAAAATTGAAACACCTTCAGGATTTAAGGAGAAAAATACATTTTTCATGTATACAAATCGATTCTACTCGCAATGATTTATACAGCGGAGTCTTTGCCGAAACATTAAAATCCACACCGGACAAATCTTATTTAACAAAGAACTCAACGGATGAAACAGTAAAAGCCCTAATTTGAATTTGAAATCTACACAAAAAGTAAATCTAAACACAACACTAAACATGGTTGACAGGAGCTTTGAACAAAGCATGGGACTGCTCAAAATTTCTGGACACTTTGTTGAGCCTGTACGACATTGTCTCAAAATTCCTTGGCTTTATTTTCTGAGGCCCCGCAAAATACATGACAAGCAACCATTGTGCGCTCAACTTCCCTTGGATTAATATTCGTTCACGATCTGTGCAGACCAGTCGAAGGAGGAAAAGAATCAATTTTTCTACACAAATTATCGTGGCTGAGCTTCAGACGCATCAAACCGTTGTCGGATCGAACCCTGTGAGGCATAACAAATTTCGGGATCCCCTTCCTCAAAATAGCCATGAATACCGAAAATGTCAAGAAGGCCGTCGAAACCGTCATTGAGGCCTTCAAAATTAATCACATTGAGAAAACGTCGAGAGGCCGTCAAATTTAACATCACTGCAGAAACATCCGGAGGTCCTTTACCATAGGGGGAACGCCTTCGGCGTAAAAATAATCGACAGTTATCTTAATTGAAACATGTTTTCTAATCACCTTAATAAAATTACTTTATAGGCATTCCAAAAAAATCTTTAAAAGATAAATCCTTTGATTCTCAAAACATTTCAAAATATTTTTTATTTTCATTCTCTCACACAAAAATCTTTCAAAGTTTTTCAACTTAACCAATATAGTTATGAGTTCAACTTAACCAATATAGTTATGAGTTCTTTTATTCTATTGTATTTTCTAGTTTGTATAATGGTAACTTTCTATTTTTATGCTAGAGGCATTCCTCTTATGGTAAAGGGCATGTGGTCGTTCATGCGACTGATTTAAATTTGACTGTTTTTTGATATTTTTTCCACGTAATTAAATTTGACAGATGTTTTGACGTTTTCGATAGGTGTTTTGACGTTTTTACTTTTTTTGGTTGTTTTTAGCAGTTTTGCTGATTTTAGTTTTTCCCCTTTTAGCACTTGCATGCTGAATGCAGGGTATATTTAGCACTTGCATGCTGCGGGGTATATATTGCACTTGTGAATCATATTTGTAACAGTAATTTCAAAATTGATGGGAATTTGAAGCTTTTTGGATTTGTTTGCTCGCAGTGCCTCTCTCTGTTTACAGGTAACATAGCCTTCCCTTTTTAATTTGTCTGGCTCCTGTTAATTTTCCAATCTCTGCTGGCTTAGGATCTTCCATAGATGATTTGAACGGTACAATATGTGGATTTCTCTTGTGTTTTTTTGGTATCTATTGCTAAAACCAATGGTTATTCATCAGACACTGGTTTTGGATTTATGGATAGTGTTATAGATCTGATTTATAATCCCTTTTCTTCTGCTTTAATAGGTAAACTTAATTAATCTAGGCAGGATACACACCTGCACACAATTAGGTTGCATTATTATCCATGGCCTCATGGCTAAATTCTATAAGGATATTAGCTGCAAAACAGGGATTATCACAGTCGAGAAGTCATCACGAGCCAAGAAAACACCCACAATTCTGTGACTAATGTGTGTTATCATTAATCTTTGAGAAGCCATTTGAAATTATGTTAAAGATCCATGTTACAGAAACCCAATTGACCGTACTATTTCTTTTTCTCATAAAACAGGGGACAACTCAAGGGAATTGATGACGTTAAATATCAGCAGAGTCCATACAGTTAGATCGTAAAAGTCCAGAAAATTAGCTTTTATTTACTTTTCATCATAGACTATAGTTCTTGTTGTTTCAATCTTGATCTAGATTTGTGTATGTTTTTATCATTCAATTATGATATCACGAGATGAATTTTTGAATTTTGTATTATATGTAACTTACTATTGATTACATAACATAATTTATACTTCTCAGGACCATTTTGGACCAAGATATTGTGCTTGTAATCTGTAAATTGTTATCATCTTAGTTGATTTCTGTATCAGATAACATAATTTTCAACAAGTAATAGTAGCAGAATGTAAATTTTCCGAAGGCTTGTGTTGATGTTCAAATAATATTGGAAATGGATCATATGCAGGACACTCAAACAATAACAATTTATCAAGGGAAGTGCCATTGCAGTTAGCCAAATGTTTTAGCCTTGCTACATTGTGAGGATTCCTTTTTCCACCTGTTTCTTTGTGAAGGTTTGAAAGATATGATTTGCAAATTTAAATATCTTGCCCTAATAATATATGATACTGTAAATGTCTCTATTTCTTTTACTACAACAAATTGTCTGGGGACCTCCTTGTCTTTAAAAAATTTCAAGGTTTCCAGAGCTCCCTGATTAGGGTATTGTTGAACTTCCCTTATGGGTTTTGGAATTATAGCGGTTGTTGGGGTCTTTAAGAGGGAGCATGAAAACCCAAAGGGTGGGTTTTTAGTAAATTTAATGTGGTGATCTAATGGCAGATTGGCATGGGAAAGTTCCTGCAAATTTTGTATTCATCACAGTTGACTTTATAGGACAGGTTGTTGAATCATGAATTGTATCGAATAGACTGCAAAATAATATTTTTGGTGGAAGTCTGTTGAGAATGGCCAGAGGTGGAAAAATGCATTCGAAAGCCATGTCTTCCAGATGGGTTACATCCCTCTGTGTTACAAGTTTCTGCGTTGGAATGGTTTTAACAAATAGGTGAGCGGGGTAACTCTTAGGGATATTAGTTGATCAATATATTTTCAATTTCATTGCAGTTTTTGTTTCTCCAAATATTTCTGTATGATGAGGCATTAGACTGGAGATGTAGGAAATTCTGTCTCTCTATCTTTTTTTCATTTTTCTAATGTGACAGTAGAAATTTTTTTTTATGGCTAGAACTTAAAAATATATAATTTTGTTCATGTTTTCATATGCTTTTGAATTGATTAAAAAGATTGGATTTGTTTGTTTTTATTGGTCGAATTTAAAAGAATAATTAGTTTGTTCATGTTACCATATTCATTTGAATTGAGCAAAACAGAATGCAGGGAATGCAAAGCATTGGCCTCTACTAAGCAATGATTATTCCATTACCTGAGACCTATGTATGGCTTTAAAGGGGTAGAGATCAGCCGAAGTATTTATTCAACATCTCCTTGCATATTTTCAATGATCCACAATCCCTCACATCTTAAAATCATTTTGGTAAGCAGAAAGAAACTTATATATGTAACTTGGGGTTGCATTTGGGTGTAGATATTGATACCAAACTATGGCATTCAGGAGCATCAAGCAATGTCTTTCTTTCACGTCTTTTGTTGGAGGTTGGGTTGCCATTGCATGTTGGTGGATTTTTAATCTCTTTGTTTGAATTTGTACTAGAATGGCGATTGGGTCATTGGGTTAGAGTAGGTTGACGAATTTCAGTGAAGTCCCCCTCAAAAGCATCTTGAGATGGGACATCTGGTCATTTTTTTCATTTGACGGTTGGTTTCATTTTCCTAAATTAAAAGGGAAGCCTGAGTTGTGAATGGGTAATACTAACCTTCTTTCCATTACCACGAATACAAACTTACTTAGTCCATGTTCAAATAGGATTGACTGCCATGAAAGCATTTGAATGATTTTTGAAATGATTACTTGTTTGTTTAATTCCCTATGTCTTTCTTAATCTAAACAAGCTGTGTACCTCATGTACATTGTCTTATTTCTAGATCCTTACTATTCAGTTTTTCACATTTGAAAAAAATGAAAACTAATTGTTTTGTTGTGTGTTATTGGCAGATGGATGCACATTTTTGAGCTTATATTAGATGGATTTACCTAAATTCATATATTGATTGATGAATAAAAGTGCAACTAGCCTCGTGGATATTAAAAATCTTCTTAGTTGTAGGATATTTAGATAAAATATTATGTGGAATATTTTGATAAATTTATCTTTGTTTGGGTGCACAATAGTATTACTGAACCCAAACAAATGCAAACAATTTTTGGTTTTGATATGGATGTTGTTCATTGCATTGGTCCACAATTTTGTTACACAACATCATACATATCCAAGTTAGCCAATATTTTGATAACAATATTTTGAACATGATCTATTTTTTAAAAATACGCTTTAACATGACCTAAAATTAATGAGTAATTTGTTACCATCTATCATTTTGCGTTGTTGAAATGTTTTCATAAATCTTAGTACTCTAAAAATGCATTGTATAAACTATAGAGATAATTGATTGGTTGATAAAAGAGTATGTGTGAAGATTACAAGCACTTAATTTCACTTTTTATTGTTTATGACAACTCTTTAACTTCTTCTTTCACTTTTCTTTAGATAAGCTACAACACCTAGCTAGGCAACAATATGATATTTTTATTCTCTTTCTCCTGTGGTAAAGAAGAGAGTGTTGTCTCTAAAGGAACTTCAAGTGGGTTTCAATATTGATTGAAGTAATTATTCATTTGTTCTGTTTCATTTGTTTTGTTTATTGCATGTTATGGACTAAAAAATTATTGTAGAGTACTTTCATTTTATTTTCTTTTGATTGTTTCATTTATATTTATAGTTGGCTCAAATTCTTTTTCCAAAGTGACATGTGGGGAATGTGCCTTCGCCGATGATAAGATTTGTTGTGTGCCGAGGGATCATTCTCCAATGAGGCCATTTCAAAACATCCCAAGTTGGGCATTATATTGATCGGTGAAAAGCTTTCAAAGTTGCCCGTCATAAATAATAATATCTTCTTGGACTAACACACTTCTTTTCCCTCTCTAGTTTAATATGATGTAGACTAGAAACACAATTCCCCTCCCTTCAGTTGGTTTGACAATAACTACATCTCACTTGCAAAGGGAGGAAGAGTTTAAACATCTTCAATGTGTTGTCAATGTTTTGCATTGTAGGCAACCAAAACCATCTAAAATAGTGATAGCCGAGATGATCAGAGATCACCTCCACCTGTTGCCAACATCCCCAATTTTTCTCTCCAAATTCGAACAATTGGACCGCATTCACAAGGCTTCTGCTTGGTTTATGATTCTAATGAAGATGCATTGAAATATGAACCACCCCACAAATTGAGGAAAATGAGAATAACAATCGAGACATTTGCAACTACACAAAAATATAAGAAACGTGAAAAAAAATTGCACAAGCAAAAAACAAGAAATTTGATTTTAAAAATAGCTTGTATTGGTTTGTTTATAAGTGTTTTTTCAAACAATCTGTAACTTGTTTCAAATAATTCCATGTATTTATTGTGGCAATATATATGGGACAGAGAATCAAACTTTTTAAAATACATGTTTAGTTTTTGTAAACCAACAACTATGCATTTCTAATTTCTTTATCATTATATCTCCATACATAGTTTTGTTGTTCTTATTGTTTTCCATTCTATTTGCTTAACATAATAATCTGTAACTTGTTTCAAATAAATGCATGTATATATTGTGGCAGTACATATGGGACACAAAATCTAACTTTTCAACATACATGTTCAATTTTTCCTTCTTACTATTGCTCGCTTCTTTATGTAAACCAAAAACAACACATTTCTAATGTCTTTTTCATTATATTTGCATACAAATACCTATAGTTTTAAAATGCCAAAAAATAACTATGCAATTTATAGTTGTTTTCATCCAAAGCTTTGTACATTATATCACTTTTTGCATATTGAATTGTTTTAAGGGTTAGAATTCATGTTTGTGCTTTTAAAAAATATAAATGAATAGGAAGAAAACTTTAGAGCTTCTCATTGTTTACAAATGCGTGTAAATTTACTTACGTCATATACAAGGTGAATAGTGCTATGTGAACACATCCTTCATTTCATGTTTGACTGCGCTACAAGTTTACATTTTCCACCATATATTTGTATAACTCCCACTTTCTCAAGCATATTTTACTTGCCATGAAAATAAATTTGACACATGAAGGAATTTCTCAATTAATTAAGGGTGGTTCCAATGTTGACCCTACATTTCGAATATAGTGTACTTGTCCTCCCTATGCTTTGTTCTCAACATGGGTGCCCAACATTGTGTTGACCTTTCAGATGGGCTACATTTTCAGACATCACTTCTACCCTCCAAATTTGCAAGTCGTGTAACCAAAAAATCAATACAAGAAGGATCCATTGTGTGCTTACACAAATCCCATGTTAGAATGATAAAAAATGAATTGTAAGCTTCATCCCTTGCTCAATTACCAATGTATATAATTCCCCTATAGTAATTCTAATTTCTTTCCATTTATTTTTTTCCATCTGTTTCTCAATTCTAATTTTTCCCAATTTTTTTCCATTGTAGGATTGTTCTTATCATTGAAATGGATTTTGTTGTCGAAACACATATGCCAATTGGTGCTCCAACACGACTACCAACAAATGCTCTCCAAGATAGTCATTTGCCACAAATAGATGCAAGTGCAAACCAGGTTAACAAATATTTTGCAAGAACACCAACTCAAATAAGTGGATTGAATACATCTATGCACATGTGGTCTATAGAGGGTCGTGCCCTAGAAAAAAATATCCCTTCGCGAATATCACAATGCAAAGGGAGATGGCTTCATGTTTGGGTTTGATTTTGTGGATCAGGAATCACCTATTTCAATGAGGTTACCGAAACATTCTATGATTAGATTGAAAATGGGAAGCTATATACAATTTTCAATGGGAGGATTGGGAGGATTGATGATGCAAAACTATGTTACAACCATTTGAATGGTGCTTTGGAGATTTTCCTGCAACCATCCTCAACCATAACTCCTCTTATAACAAATGAGGATACAATACCTTCCCATCCTTTCATTTCACCAAAACCAAAGACATACATGCAAGCTTTGTTGGTTCTTCTATTGATTTGATTGAAATTATTCTTGCCATGTCACCATGCTCAACTATTTGTAGGCATGACCAGTCTGAAATAAAGAGAAGAAATCTACAATTAAAGGACATGTCACGATTCAGTGTCACTATCATTTACAGGGGACAACATTTAGATGAGATAAGAAAAGAACTTGAAGACATTCTTTATATACCACATCTTCTGGTCCTTGCCTTGAAAGCTTCTCGCATCTCTAGTTTCAATGGGACCTCAGTTGACACTATTTCAAGTACCAAATGTTACGTCAACCCTCCAATTTTAGAAACTACTACACTTCATGGTTGGGTTGCTTCTGATGACTACTCCCTTCGACACCCTCTATCACAAGAAAATTTCTAGGCCCTCCAAAAAGCTTGACCTCTGTAACAACAATTTCATAGGTCCTACAAATGGGGAACACTAAGAATAATGATTGGGCCATGGTTACAATAGAAATAAAAATATCAACATGGAAAATTTTTTTACACTACATGTCCTCTTCAAAAAGGTGACAAACAATGCAGGAAAAAAGTGTGAGAGCATGAAAATGGTTCATGGTTATGTTTGAGTTGCAACGTAGAAGTTCAGAACTATGATTATAGATATGCACTCGGGATTGATCTAAAGGACCCAACAAAGGAACTTCAATCGGTTATCATTTTGATGAGAGAGTTGAGTCAATCATGGGTGTTATAGCTGAAACCTCCACCTATGTCTATAGATGAAGATGCTGACTAGTGAAATGACAAGCAATGTCATCGGCAACCAATATTGCTTCACACTTTCCTTGAAAAAGAGACATGCCGTGGAATCGACATATTGAAATGTGTCATCCTCAATTCAAATAAAGTGGATAGCGTGCATTTCCTCCATAACCTTCTTTACGCAAAGTTTTCTAACACACTCATCCTTCATTTTAAGAAGGTCCCTCTGAAAAATTACTTTAGAAATTGTGGCGAATCTCAAAAATCAACTTTCGAATCATTGGCGAATTTCTAAAAAATGTTTCATGGCAAAGGCGATTTCACAAAGAGCAATTTTCCCTGGTTTCACAAAGTAGGTCGGGAAGGTTAATATCGGGTTGGGTGGGAAGGTTGGTCGAGTGGGTTGGACGGTTGAGGGGTTGGACGATTAAGGGTTGGATGACTAAGGGTTGGATGGATAAGGGGCAAAGGGTTGGGAGGTGGGTTGGATGGCTAAGGGTTTGAGTTTGGACATGTTGGTTGGACGGTTAAGGGTTGGATGGGTGGGTTGGATGGGTGAGGGGTTGGATGGGTGGGTTGATGGGTGGGGTAAGGGTTGGGATGGGTGGGTTGGACGGGTAAGGGTTGGGATGACTAAGGGTTGGACGGCCGAGGGTTAGGGGACGTGTTGGTAGGATGGTTGGGGGTTGGACTTAGGGTTGGATCGGGGTTGGATGGGTGGGTTGGATGGCTAAGGGTTGGGCTAGGTGGGTTGGATGGTTGATGGGTTGGATGGTTAAGGGTTAGGGACAAAGGGTGGACGGTGGGTTGGTCAGTTGAGGGGTTGGGCTAATGGTTGGATGACTAAGTGTTGGATGGGTTTATTAATTATGGGTTGGGCAGCTACCTTGGCTAGCCAATACTTTTTAGCCATGTGTCCTTTGACCCATTCAAAACCCTATAAATACCCCTACAAGGTTCATTTCTTCACTTTTCTATAAAAATTTCCAGTGCTCTGAGCTCTCCAATTTTCAAAGTTCTCCCAAATTTCAACAATGGCAAGCACCACATCTACTCCTACACCCAAATTCCAATACAAAAACCTCATGTGCCCACAGATTGTAGCCCTTCTAAAAGCAAAAGACACACAAAAGGATTGGCTCGAAAAATCAGAATTTACCAAGCTTGTGGACATGCCCCAATTCGATATTGATACTTTAGTGCTTGATTACCTTCTCGCCTCTTACAATGAGAATGATGGAAAATTTTCCATTCTCCTCGTGCATCCGAGACATCATCAAATTTCATTCACAATTGAGCCCGCAGATGTACATCGGTTAATTGGGTTACCATTCAAAAATAAGTCACCCATTACTACAAAGGTTGTCCTCACAGATGAAGACAAAAAAGTTTTTGGAGTCTCATTATGTGTGTAGGTTGATGGTAAGTTTATTATTTTCAAATTCTTTTTCTCTTAACATTTTCCACCACCCAAGCCTCTAACATTTTTTTTTGTTATTATTGCAGCTCCTCTTAATCGTTCATCATGAGGCCTTCTTCTTCAAGGTATTACAAACCAATTCTTTCTTGTAGTTGCATCACTTTTTCAGGCCAAGATTGTATTATAGGGGAAGATCTAGACAACATTGTATTGGGTAGTTCAATATTTATTGGACACTAGCAGGTCAACAATTGATTGGTGCACATATTTGTCCAACCGAATAAAAATAGATGTCTCCATGCCCGCAATGCCAATCAATCTGATAAATCCAAGACTGTATTCTCTTGTTGTAATTTTATTATTGCTTTCTATTAGGAAGCGTTCTATGAATTTCAGAAAGCTAAAATTCCAACTGCAATTAATGATAAAATGATTGGTCTCACTCTTGAAGAACAACAAGTAATTGTTACTTTTACATTTTTCTTGTTATAATGATTTCAAATTCAATATTTTTCAATAAAATAATAATTGTAAGATTTTCTTTTGCAGAGAAGAATTATAGCTGCAACAACTCATAAGGAGGAAATTCTGAGGTAAAGCCCCTGCAGAGGTCTCTTGATGATTCGACATGGATTCAATAGAATCAACACCAATAAGAGCTCCTCGTCAAAAGTGACCTAGGGGGTCACTATGTGCATCATGTCTACCATCACATTTAACTACATGTATGAATTTTTTTTGATATAATTAACTAATTCAAACAACTAATATAGATTATGTAGGTAGTATTGTATTTTAATATTTCTACTATTCTTTTTACATTTATTGTATTCAGAAACTACTGAAATGGGTGATGATGATCAAACTCATTCTGATGGTCAAGATCGAAATGTTACGCTTGCATCTCCAAACGTGCAAGGTAAATTGTAATATTTAATATTTAGCATGTTTTATTATGTTACTACTTTTTAGAATTTACAAGGCCTAACCGTATAATGGCTTCTAACAATTTTTTGTTTGCATCTTGCAGGTAATATATCTTCTGAGCACATTCCACTTGCAAGGAGGCCACCAATACCACCAACACGTACAATCCAAACAAAAAGAAGATCTTCAAGCTGAAAGAATATAAGGTTTCTGTAGAATCAGTTGGAACAGTTCATCCTGCAACCACAAAATTTCCTGGACTCTCACTAGGAGGTGTTTTAAGTGTAATGGACCTCACAACTTTTCAACAACATCACCCTTGATGAGGAGTATTTGGGCTTTGATATTGGTGATGTTGACAAGGGAAACTATTTTGACACTCATGATATGATTCAATCTACTCCACCTCAACCAAAACAACAACAAAATGTGCATGATGTACAGACAATGACTCTCCTCCTCTCAAGAAATGCTCCACAAATAGATGATGAAAAGACACATTTTATATTAGAAAATATGATATCAGATAGTATGGGGGCAACAATTCAAGAGGTTGTAATGTCTGATGTGGATTTGGTGCGGTCTTGGGAGAGGAGAGCTAAAATTTTGATAAAAGAAATAAATACAAGATACCATAATCACGCTCAAAGGCATTCATTGTTCACTTGCTATAGAGAGCCAACTGAAAGGCGAAAAGGCAGGATGTTTTTGCTAAACAAAGCTCATCAGGGAACAATTTCCTATACTAATAATTACAATGATGAAATTATAGACATAATGTTAAATAGGTTGGAGAATCTGAATGTTGAAGCACATGCTTACTACAACAAATGGGCTAAAGACAAGACAAATGTTTTAATAGCAAATGTTGAAAAAGAAAAAGTTGTGGTGAGTGGGCTTTATGTTTTACATGCAAAATCCTAATATTATAAGCATTGCAATATATTTTTTAACTTATCTAATAGACTAAAATTTTATATTTTTGTTTTGTAGGAAAAATATGAAAATTTAAAGAAAGAAGCAGTTGTATTTGAAGCACATTTAAAGAATGCCCACAAAATCCTGAATTCATTTGTACAGTTGAAGGAAAAACTCATAGTAATAAATAAACAAAATAATACATTGAGAAGGATAATCAAGGAGCATAAGATGGATCCAGAAGTCTTACTGAAGGAAAAGACAGACGCAGATGCAACACTTTTGTTTAGCATGAGAGATGTAGCGAGGGAGGAACAAAATATTCTTGAAAATATCAATACCATGCAACACGAGATTTGTAGGCATTAGGAGTTATAGCTAGATAGCTCTTTACAGACACAACAAATTCCTCCACCTCTAATGCAAGAAAAAGATCAAGCTTCTCCTGCTACATAAGAAATTCAATATGTTAGTGAAGTTCACCATGTGATGGTGTGTTGTCACAATTCGACACTGGCGTAGGAATTAAAAGATAGTGGCCAACCAATTTTTTTTTTTTTATTCCATGTGTGGTAGACGTAAGGACAACTATGATTCAAGAATCATAGGCTAGAAAAGAGGATGACCTCGTAATGTGTCCTTATATGATAGAACTTGTCAGAAGCTTTGAAATGTATTGACAACCCCCTTTTGTAATTGTATTGGCTGACAATGCTTTATGAATTTGTACTTTTCTTCATAAAGTAATCCGCCACATGAGAGAATGATTTCAAGAGTACTTTGGGAATTGGAATTGTAACTATATATTGTTATTCGATTTCTACATAATACAAATGATGTTTTTGTCTCTTTGTTTACGTAAATGTTGCTTAAATTTACTTGATTTTGTTTGTTTAAAATATTTACGTTTTGATTTCTTGCAGATGTAAAATAAATCAATTAACAGATATAAAAGATAGATATTTCCTTATTTCAGTTTAAAAACCAAATATAAAAAAAATGGGAGAATTGAAAATATTGACATTTATTGAAAGATTAAAGACAAATATAATATTGCATTTATTGAAAGTTGTAATCTTTATATGAAATACATCAATAGTTATAATTTATTACATTAAATTATTGTAATGAAATCTATGTGAATTGAAATAGTCTGGATCAACACTTTCATTCGTGTCTTGGAAATCAACTGTAGCATGATCTGTGGATGTGTCTCCATCCCCAGGTCAGGAAGAATATTACTAACTCCTCTTCTTTCTACTAGTGAATTCCATAATGTGAGTGCTCTATCATAAGGAAAGACTCCATTGAGTAACATGATACATACAACCTCAGACAACTTTCTAGATTCCTATCCAATCTATTTTCAAACTTTTGACTTTAAAAAGGATAGTGCACTGAAAACCCTCTCATCTTCCACAGAACCAGAATCATAGTTTGAAAGAGTTCATACAACTTAATATACTCACTCAAATCTTCACTTAGAATACTATTGGAACAAATATCCTTCCAAATCCTTTTGATGGCACCATAATCCTGTGGGTTTTGTAGAAGTTGAACTTGTCGTATCATAGTATTAGCAAAATCCATTGACTGGGAACTAAGTATTTTTCTTTGTAAAATACCTTCTACAGAAACTTGTTTATCTCTTTAGTCTTAGAGAAATGGTTAGTTAGATCACTCATGTTTTTGACAAATAAAGGACTGATAGATGTATAAGGTTTTCCCCAGACAAATTCCAAAACTGTGGATTTACAACTCCCATTGCTTCAAGTATTTTATCATTTTTGAATCTTTCCCGGATCTCTTTAGCTAACGATTCAGAGATATTTCTCAACTTATTCTGGTTTCCATTAATACTACATCATATAAATTCCATGTCACTCTTACTTCTTCTATTTATGAGACAACCATATCAACTCTTTTTTGGAACGTATGAAGTGGAATCTCTTTTCCATGTGTTGTTATACACAGATGATCATGTATATTGTATTTTAAGAAGCACTAGGATTTTTCAAATCTATCAATGCATTCCAGTTTTCAAAAGCAGCACCCTGAAAACTCCCATTAGAAATATATAAACTTTGAGACTCCAACACACACGTCTTCTGAGTC
This sequence comes from Taxus wallichiana var. yunnanensis, assembly GCA_018340775.1. Taxonomy (NCBI): domain Eukaryota; kingdom Viridiplantae; phylum Streptophyta; class Pinopsida; order Cupressales; family Taxaceae; genus Taxus; species Taxus wallichiana. The sequence continues at coordinate 1,031,832,814 of CM031239.1, read as the reverse complement.
TTATGAAGTCTTTTATGTAGAAAGAATGATCTTGTGCATGCTTCGTTAAGATATTAAGCTCCCTCAACATGGGAAAAATACCACAGAGTGTGAGTAAAGTTTTCTATCTATTAGATGACACAATAGATCTTTAGCTTTATCTACATCCTGCATGTGGTATTTATACATAAATCTGTCAATGAAGGATATTCATCAAATATTCTACATGCGGAGGTTCATACATAGATATCCATCTAGTATCTACATCTTTGAGAATTTTTTCCCTCTATCAGTCCAATTGCAAATTTTTGAAATTCCAAAAATCTCTTTGGACTACTAGAATAATAAGCATGCAACTCACGTATCAATTCCTCCACTCTAGCTACATTTTCAAATGTGCTCACAATTTTGTAAGCAGATTCATTCTGTGAGCCATACAATGGACAACAACCATATATGGAGAAAAATTGTCTAAAGTCTAACAGAGACCATTTCTGGCTCCCTGCATTATAGCTGCACCATCGGTTCGACACAAACTAATTTTTTTGCAATGGAAAAGTCATCCATTCAGTGACATCCTTCAGATTTGAGACCACCAATTTATAAATATTTTCAGAATTGCAATTCTCAGTCATTTTATGAATTTTAAGAGGTGTGGAGTTCTTATTTCATTAGCAAATGTGTAAACATGAATACAAATCCATGAAGTATTATCAACTGCAGTAACCTCATCTATTGAAAGGGAAATATACTTAGCCTTTTGAACACACAGTTTCAGATCCTCCTTTTCTACTAGAGATAGACATTTTACAATTTCCCAGCCCACTAGTATCTGACCAATGAGATTGAGGAACGTTTTGTAGACCAATAACCTGATACAAAATTTTATTTTCTCTAAAATCGACATCGGTCTTCCCCTTTTCAATATATGGAATATGGTAGCAAACTGAATACTTTTTGCATGCATTTCTGCCTCCATAGCTTTTCTCAATCTTGCTACTATGGTCCCACCTTTTTCATTCACATATTTCATATGTTTTTGTTCCTTTTCATATTCTTCTGTGTATTTGACATGTAGACAATCTTTTGCATCTTTCCATTTATGTGTTCTGACTATGTTGCCATCCTTTTGCTTTTGGGAAATGTATATTTTCCCACAATGCTTTTCAATTGTGTCCAGTTTGAGCTGCATCGTGTGATCCTTCCCCTATTTCCAACCACATATTTTGCATCGACATTGTGTTGGAACATCATTACCATTTTCAGTGTACACAGGTTCAATAAATGGATATTTTGCAGCCCATTCGAACTGGAATTTCCTTCCAATTGTCATTTTGTCCTCTTTCTTTTGACATATTTTTTTTTTTCTTTGGGGTTCAACTTCTGCATCTGGGCTCTCAGTAGGAATATCTTGATTCTCATGTCTCCTTTTTCTCAAAATAGACCTTGGAGTAGAAGCTTCCTCTGCTGGTGTATCATGAGAATTCGATGAATTTTCTTGTACTTCTATGTCATCAAGGGACATAATGTTTTCCTCAACATATAATGGATCATCGATATCTTTAAATTGATTATTTTGTGAAGGAATTTTGAAACATCTGCATATAATTCTATAAAATTGTTACAAATATAGTATTAATTTTATCTATAGTTAAATTTTTACATAGTACAAAGAGTTCCAAGAGTAGTATGAAAAACATAATTATTAAATATTGTAAGATTAAATAACCTGTAAATAGCACATGCCACATACCGATATTTTTAGTTGATGTAGAAACCCCCTTCATTTTTGTGATTTTCCAAAATAACCAAGCAAAGTATTTGCACCCTTTTTTGAACTGGCTGAATTAGTAACCTTCTTACCCTGATTTCTAGTATCCATGACTACTTAGGGATGGCTCTTATGTTCGAAGGCTCTGAGATTGGATGGTTTAGGGTTAGATGGTAGTGGTTGGATGGTAAAGGGTTGGATGGAAAAGGCTTGGATGACTCTGTGGTTGGATGGAAAAGGTTTGGACGACTGAGGGGTTGGAATTCTCATGGTGAGAGGTTGGACGACTGAGGGGTTGGATGGATGAGGGGTTGGATGATTGAGGGGTTGGATGATAATGGGTTGGATGGATGAGGGTTGGATGGCTTGGAGGGTTGGATGGCTAAGGGTTGGATGGTTCGAGGGTTTGGACGGCTTAAGGGTTGGATGGCTAAGGGTTCGGCTAAGGTTGGATGGAGGGTTGGATGACTAAGGGTTGGATAGCTAAGGGTTGGGGAGTTAGGGTTGGATGGTGGGGTTGGATGGTCAAGGGTTGGATGGCTCGAGGGTTGGATGGCTCGGGGTTGGATGGCTTAGGGTTGGATGGCTCTGAGTTGGATGGTTGAGAGGTTGCTTATGTTTACTTTGGTGAATATGTGCATGAAATGATTTGAAATGGTGGTGAATTACATTCATAAGATCTTATATATGTGTAAAATCTAGGTGAAATGAATAGTATAAGGGACATGTTAGTTGAATTTTTCAGTGAATAAGTCGGCTACAAATCACAAAATATTCACCAATTCAAATTTCCATCTCATACAAAGGGAAGGATCTAATTTAACAAAGTATGATTTCTACATCAATAGATCTCGTGTTTGGGCAGCCTTACAATATAAAATTTTCCATGATCCCTATTAAAAATATGTCTTAATTGAAAATGACGCCCTTTCCTCTCTACCATCTGAGTCATCAAACATTTCCTCCTCTCTTAACATAGCCACAATGGAGCTGCCCCAAATGTAAACCGCTTTTATAGCTCATGGTATTGATGTTTTTGTTGACTCTGATGAAACGCATGAACACTCATCGTCTTCCATGCCAACACCTCATAATTCAGGAACAAAAGAAGAGGAAATAGAATAGTTCTTTCTCACCCATAATGGTAACAATCCATTTACCATGCCATGGCTAGAGCTTGGGCTCTCACTAATAAATGAATACAATATAAAGGGAATTTTCTCAATGGCTTTCCCAATTTTGTTTCAATAAGGAAAATAATTGTGGCAAGAGACCCGTGTAAAATAAGTTCAAATGTATAAATATAATCTACATTTGATGCGCTACCATGATGGGCATTTTGGTTCCCACCCATGATTTCACTACTTCCTTCTAAACCTCATAATGCGGCATATGAGCTAGTCTACAGTAACAATTTTTATGAAACAAAACATTGAATATGGAATCCCTCCAACAATTGGAGATTTGTGAAGACAACTACTAGAATGCCCCAAAGACAACCTCCCAAACACTTTAATGCGGTTTGGTTTGAGCCTTCGAGGACAAAATCATTTTGGGAAAAAAGTAGAAGTGAGCTTTCAGATATGGTAAAACAATTGGGGACACCAACCTTATTCTTCACTCTAAGTGTTGTAGACACTAAATGGCCAGATCTCCACAGTATTATGTCTGGTGTATGCCTTACTGATCCTCAAGTCGCACAACGTTGGAGAACCCTTAACATTGTCTCTAACCCTCATCGAGTATCAACATACTGCATCATAAATTCACAATATTTCGTGAATAAATATTGCGAGAGAGGGTTCTTGGAGCAAGTAGAGTTTTGGTATAGGTAATAAAATCTACTTTTTATAAGTTTGTTCCAAACTACATAGCTAATATTAATGTTCCCTCATATCACAAGTATGAATTGTAACATAGAGGCTCCACATATGTCCGTGGTTTATTATGGCTTAAGAACGCCCTAAATTTGATGCAATGGTGAGCAGATACAATAGTTATTAAGGAAACAAAATAATACTTTGATAAGTTCATGTTTGCTGGAACCCCTGCTTGAATTGCAACCGGTTGGATTTTGTTTGCAAGTCATTTCTGCTAGATGACCCTTGTTTGCTAGATACAACAAAAATTCTATCATCCTCCCCACTTGCGGACCTTGAAGAATTGCTTAATCGTGTTTTAGCCCCACACTAAATTTTTAGAGAAAACATGCTTGTGTAGAAAGCAATCACGACTACAAAGTCTAAGTCAATGCCTTGTTGGCCATGCAACGTACTTCATTCTTGCTCATTGAAAGTGATAGCAAAATTAAGTACCTCCTTCGAGAAATGATGATAGATTGAACATCTAGAGCCAAACTATGATATCCATATGAAGATCAAATGTCGATTACCAATCGATACTTTCCCGCCATGTAGTTCTTAAGTATATTGCAAAATATGCTTCAAAAGTAGAGCAACATTCAAAAACCTATCACCAAATGCTATCTAGATTTTCAAGAGATGTTGACGCAGATTCACCAGACATATTGCGATCTGCAAAATGCTCACAGAAAGCGTTGTTGAACATGACATAAGTGCACAAGAAACATGCCACATGCTCCAAAAATTTCCACTTGTTATGTGCAACCGTTCATTTGTATCATTAAATGTTGGAAAAAATTTATACATGTCGTTGATGTACAAGAAACAACCATTTTCTTGGATGCATATAGAGTTCACCCTGTAAGCATGGAACACCTACCTCTTATTCAGGTTTCTTGAGATTGGAGCTACAACAAGAACCGTAAAGGTGATAAATGGAAACTACGATCGAGCCAAGCAATTGTTTGGGTCCACCCGAGATTTGTGGATGTCCCAACTCAGGATTCAACATCCTATGACCTTTTCTATTGGTTAGAACTCCTTTTATACAAGCCTTTTAGAAATATTGCCTTTGAATTTGGATCAACCCCACATGACATCAATGGCACATGGGACATGTTCAAGCAAAACTACTGAGACCATGGTATGTTTTACGCACTACCACAGACACAGGACATGCTACATATGTTAGTTCGAATTTGAGGTCGAATGTAGTATTCAACATAGGAACCATTGCATGAATTTCAAGTTTTGGCACAACTTCGTCCAGGAAACAACACGGGTCTTGATAGTATTAAAATGTTGGGGAAACAAGAATTTGACATACACAATAATTGGAACATACATGACGTTCCGCTTGATTTATAGATAATTGGTTCATCATTCATCTTGAGAGAAAAGGCAGACACAATTAACACCAACATGCAGGCCACACCACCATCTTCCACACTTCTTTTCTCTTCGAACAATAAATAGCTCTTGATACCATACTACACCACAGCAAAAAAAATCCCTTCTACCTCCACTAAGAGGAAGTCAAGAGAATGAAGAACTACAACGATCATCCAGGGGTGTCTAAAACCATAAGAAAACTAGAAAACCTAGACTAGATCTGGAAAGAAGCCAAATTAAAATTTCATGTTTAAGTCGCGACTCCTGGTCACGACAGGGTGACAATCAATGTGTGTAGTTTTCTTTTTTACCTTGGTCCATCCTTCGTCGCCGTTTTTGTTTGCATCTTCCCAATAATTTGTCTTTCCTGAAATTTTCTTGTTCATGCGTGGACCCACATCCTTCACTTGAAATCAAAGTGGAGATTTTTAACAAAATAGTAATTAATAATTCTATTAGAATAGTTATTTTTAATTCATCATTAAAAATCACAAAAAAATTGTTTCTAAGAATATTTTAAAATTCACTAATTCTTACACTTCGAAATAGTGGAGATTTTTTTACAAAATAGTAATTAATAATTCTATTAGAATAGTTATTTTTAATTCATCATTAAAAATCACAAAAAAAAATTGTTTCGAAGAATATTTAAAAATTGTTTTTATGAACCCTAACTAATGCTATTTTGTCATGATTATTTTAGCATTTTCTAGATTAGTTTGCCAATTCCGCTTATACGCAATTTTGTTCTTTTAAAGTGCTTGTGGTTCGCAATGCGGCATCATTTGTAAAATGGTATACATCCTTAAAATAACTCAGAAAAGCGACTTCTAAGATTGAAATAACTCGTCATTTCTTTAACAAAAACTTTGTTATTAGAATAAGAGCTGTAAACACAATATACGTGTGATTTTTTGTGCTGCGAATTATTTTTGTGAGAGTAAAATCCGTAACCCCATCAAATATGTGTTTTTCACCATCTAAATATAAGAGAATATTTTTACCCACACACATATAATTAAGTTGGATAACCAATCAATTATTTACATATATTTACCACTTTTACGCGTGATTTTTGTGACTTTTCTTAAGTATCTTCTTTTCATTAATCTTACATTGGTAAGTATGATGAGACAAAAGTATTGCATGTTCTAAGAGTTTGGTGAATGTGAAAAGAGAGCGCGAGGAGCTTAAATTGTGGTTTTTCCTTCAATTCTACATTAACAAGGCTATGAATAGCATATACTACCGAAGTAAATGTAAAGTTATTATATGTATGAATAAAAAATGTAAATGTTTATTAAATTTTTGTCAAAGTGTTTAACTAAATGAATGAGCCACATGTCACCTCATGGATTATCATAATTGTAGCTTATAGAGAACATGAGCAACCTCTGGCTTGCCAAGTGTACAATGTGAACAATTTAACTTTGGTAATACATTGTCATAAAGATTCAAACATATTTGAAAAAAATGACAATTTTGTATTGATCATTACAAGATTGCATAAGACATAACATTGATAAAAAACACGAAAACTAAGTTTCATTAAAAACGCTATGAATATTAAATAAAGTAACAAAGGACACATGTTAACCAAGTTATCTACAATCAAAACACATAAATCCAACTTTCTCCATCAACCATGTATGTGAAATATACTTGCAAGGTTTACGCCCTTCAGACGATCGTGTGTGGATGTCAAACGATTGTGTTAGGTGCCATTACACTGCTTATCTACTGCGAATGCTATAGCTACCATAGATGGCTTCCTGCAACTTATAGATAAATCCATGGAAGCATAACTGAGTATATAGATCGTCGACAACATCATGCAATCTTTTCATGATGGATTTTGGAGGAGAACATTGCCTCCTGCATTTTACGCTCTCAACTAATTCATGGAGTATTTTTTCTATCTCCATACCCACGTTATAAGCCGAAGATTACTTGAATGTGAATCTATCCATGTTGGATGCCTACATTGTAAAAGTAAGAGTAAAAATTTTAATATTTTCTAAAGGAAAAACTTTTTATAATCCTGGATTGAATTTACCGCTATACCTGATCTTCTGGCCGGAGAGAGAAATGCATCCACTGAGTTGATTATCTTTCAATAGCAGTTGTTTGAGGGAAGTGCAGTTGGAGAGTGAAGCAGGAATTGGGCCATACAGATTGTTTTCACCTAAATCCAACCTAACTAAATTGGGAAGGTTCCCAACTCAAAAGGTATCTTACATGTGAAATTGTTCTACCCAAGGTCAAGTATTTAAAAATTTGTGAGAATGCCTAGATTTGCTGGAATGTCTCCACTCAAGTGGTTATGTGACACATATAGAACTGTTAGGTTGAAGCAAGCACTTATAGAATTTGGAATTGAACCTTCCAAATCATTTCCATCCAACAGAAGTTTCCTTCACCCACTAAACCTTCCCAACTAGGGGACAATGTGGCCGTGGAAAGAAATATTTGCAAGAAATTGGAAGTGAATTCAGCCTTTATTTTTGGCTGAGTACCCAAAAAAGAAAAGGGTTGTCATAATCCTTTTGCCAACCTTTTTTGCACGCTAACCAACGATTACTGAATACCCTTCAATTTCAAAATGGTGTTTCACAATCACCCAAGACTTCTGTTGTGGCTCATGATGGTTTTTTGTGTAAGATCGGTATTGATATAAGACATAAAAGCTTCTGATTTCCAAGTTGTTGAACCAAATATTTTGGTGGAACTGGTATTATTTCACGTAATTGAGAAGGCACATAGGTCAAACATATACAAGTTTAACCAGCTATTACTCTCCTTGCAGAGATACAAGGTGGTAGATGTCGAAGGAACTGCTAATTTTGAAAGGGGTCCTCATCCAACTGTTAACAAAAACCATGTCTTCTAGAAACAATGTAGATTTTATTACAAACTGGTAAACCTCAAATTTTATGGCGGTGGCTCATGCCTGGCCTTTTTCGTGATGAAATTGAACTGTTTGAATTTCTCTTGAGCAACACATCTTATTTCGAATTAAGAAGTTCACCCTTTGAAAATAATATCATGCTTGGTTGAAATAGGAAAGACTAGTCTGGTTAATGTTGTTATTGCTCGCTTGGATCTCCAACACTTTAACTACACTAGTGTTCAAATCCATGAAGACCCTCTGAAGAATGACTTAAAATGTATACAACAACAAATTTTGAAGGATGCTTTTCCAACATGCAATAATGATAAACCCATAATATTGAGAGATCTCCCAGAGGGTCAAGATCATCTGGCAGAAGCTTTCAAAATAAAAGGAAACAAACCAGTGTTTATTTTTATTGATAATGTCCTTTGCACAGAAGACTTGCAACAACTACTCCCCAAATCCTTACGAAGCCTTCCAAAGCGGAGTAGAATAGAGGTGACAGCTCAAAATTTGGATGTCACGGATATGCTCAAACAACGCAAAGAAATATGTCGAGTACTTGAAGGAAAGAAATATTTGCAAGAAAGGGGGAGACATGAGCCTGTATACTCATACCTAAGATATTGAGGAAAATCACCCTTTGGCTCTTTAAACTACACTGGATTCTTGTCCAATTACAAGGGCTGTTATTGCGATCCCAATTCTGTAATGAATTGTAAGGGTCATACAAAATAAATTCCTTAAATGAAAGTAAAGCTTGCCGACCAGTAGCATTGCTGGAATTAGAATGAGAAACAAAGTAAGCAAGTGACGAGCATAAAAGGATGATCAGTAACGACTCATCCCGTGAACTTGAGGAACGTAGCCATGGAACTTGGTGTTTCCTTCTGCAATGTGTAATTCAGTGATGTCAACAAGGAGGCGTAATATAGATTTGAGAGCGGTGAAAATTTTATTGACGGCCAAGAATTTCTCAAGGATTATTAAGTTGAGAAAAGTCAAATGCTTGAATCGGCATATGAGCACCTCACAATAAAGGAGACCTGGTTTTCATCTTCCACTTTCAGATATTGTTTCCATGGATGCCTGAATCGGAATATCCTGTGCGTTGGTTCCCAGCTCGCAAAATTAGCCTAAAATATTCAATGGATTAATTTACTGAGGACAATAAACTATATTAACCCAGTCTCATTGTTATTTTCTAATTTTTATTAATATTAATTGCTTCATCCCACATGTGTAATACAAATTGCTTCATTTGCGGACGTCAATATAATTAATGAAATAATCAATCCGCACAAGTACACGCAAGTTGTATACTAGAAAATGTAAGGGGTTATTTATGACTTGTCACATAATTTTGTTATGTTTAAACATAGAAATAACAAATATTTCTTAGATGTCTATGTAGATTGACTGGAAAGAAAATAGCCATTTAAATTAATTGTAAAATCTAAAATATCACTAGAAAAATATTTTATCCAATGAAAATTGAGAAATAAACTATTTCAAAAAATAAAATAAATATTTATATTTCAAAAACATTAGCTTAAATGTAATAAATCATAAATGGAGATATGGTATTGGTTTGTGGGGTTCAAAATATTTGCTTGATTGAAACCTATAAACTCGCCTTCAGCAAAGTATAATAACCCTTTTTTAGTCATCCACTACAAATAAATGATGATATGATTAAGTGGTGATTGAATTCATTTATACACAAAATTTAAAAGGGATTTGTTTTTGAGAAAGTGATATTAAGATAAAAATGTGATGGATCTATCCATTAATATTTTAATTAAATATAACAAACCTATAATAGTAATGGTTGCTTGCATTTGGATGATGCAACAATTTGACAATGTCATATCTTTCACATAATGCTAAATCAAATGGAATTTAGTGTTTATTTACTTTTTGAAGTCTTGAAATATCATATTTCTAACCATTTAGATTGCAAAGTATTATCGTTCATGAGTGGTGTTTATGAAACCTATTTTCCTACAAACATGAAATAATTCTTCTAAGCCATAATATTTCTTGGTTGCCTTTGTGATGCCATATATTCCACGTTTACTAAAAAACTACTCATTATTTGCATCTTTGACTTCCACGTGATGAATGTAGTTCTGATATTCATTAGGAATCCAAAAGTATATTCCCATCTACAAAATTACCTACATAATTAGAATCTAAATATTCAATTAGTTTGAATTATGTTTCGATTAAAGTATTTATGTACGAAATTCTATGTTCATTTTAAATATTACGTAAATCTATTTTCAGCTACCTAGTGCCTTTTTATAAGCTATTAAATAAATTTGAAAATGTAAGAACCCTTGAGGGAACACCTAAAAACCTACTTTAAAAAAAAACCTTCTAAAGTTCCCTTGATTGATCCACTTCCCAACATATTTAATGATGACTATTACAAGTGATAAAAAGTGAGTAATTTTTCTAATGTTGAGTTTGATTATAATGATTCATCACGAAATCATGCACACTTTCACATAAATGTTTTCATCAAGTATCAACATGAACATAATGAGTAATCAATGTTAATTCAATTACATGTTTCATAAAAGAACATATTATGCATTTTAATACTAGGACCATAGTGCATTTACATTGATGTGAATAAATAAAACAACTCGAGAATAATACTTTCTACATGGGAGGTATAACTACTAGCAATCGCACGTGAAATGTGCGATGGAAATGCTGAAGGGGATGTATTGAAGAAGTAAAACTGAAAGGAGTGAAATAGCAGGAGAGGAAGAGGAGAGATGAAGTAGGGATTTGAGGGAGAAGCACATGGATGGGGAGAATTTTGTGAGGAACCAATGGGAAAGTCTTCTTTCCTACAACCGCGTGCCTTTTTTTCAAATTGTCAAAAGGAATCTCAGAATGCAAGGAATGGTCGATTGATACTACTAATGTCAATAGTTTTTTGTGATTTCATCTCTTGCGTAAATGTAAGGGGATTCAATTACACGTCTCATGAGACACTTTGCACTTGAAGGGGCCAAAATAGAAAATGGGGAAAATCCAATAGGTGTTGGTTGGTATGGTGGTTGGAGAAATAGGAGGTGTACATTCTTGTCACATTACTTTTCACCATAGGATTACGTGTTTACTAATAAAACCATGAAAGTGTGCATGTAATTTCCTTTTAGTTTGTTTGGCTCATAGGAAATTGCATTGAAATATGATAATTATAGATTAAAATTTGAATTGAGTACATATTTTTTATTGTTACAGTTAGAGGTCGAGGGAATCAACCACAACCAAACCCTGTTATTCCTGACATCCCTCCCGACACTCCCACAATTGCTCAACATCCCTCGGGTAGTCAAGAAGATTTAGCAGCCCAAATAGTTGAAAACAAAATTGAAATTGAGGATTTAATCAAAACAATGAGGGATGCACAATCTACAAACCCCCACGTGCCTCTCTTGCAAACACATTGGAGGCATTACTTGTTCAAATTGACATGGAAACGGGGAAAATTGATCATTGGACAACTTACAGAGAGGGTTGTAGGGTTTATTATTCCAACAAATTGTCATATGTGGATGTAAAGAAAAAAGAAATTTCAAAAGAACTCATATGCCTTATTCATGGACCCCGCACTAATCTTACTATTCCGTTGACATGTAAATGATTTCCCATCCATTGGTGCAATAATAATTTGATTAGAAATAATTTTTGGGACCGATGGTGGATGGTGTTTGATTTTCCACCTTGTAATAACAACGAGGTGCCACTATACTTTTTGAGGAAACTCTATTGCGAGTTTATCCTCAACGAGATCCCAAATTATTTTGATTTTCGAGATTTCCAGGGCCGAGGAAAAGGATCTGCACAGGATCGACTAGGTGCACAATGTGCACCTATTCAAAGCAGGTAGATTCCCCACACAGAAGCCCCCTCACCCTGAGATTGTCCCTCAAGCAGTGAAGGAGACAAGTAGAGATTGATACACTCCACGCGCTTCAGGGCTATCTGCGACCCTTGTTCGACATACGAGGAGATTTTGAGCCAGATGCTCATGGAGGTACATAGAGTATTCCCTCAGGGAGTACTAGCATGAGGCCACATTTTTGCTCGTCATGTGGTAGCATATGTTTGGGGCCCGAGGAGGATGATACTTTCATGCATACTGATTTTGGTGCACCTGGTGCTAGGGATGAACATGATAATGTCACTATGTCAGATGTCCTTTTGAGTGAGACATTTGGATTACATTCATCATGTCACCTTCGTAGGTAAATTTGTTATGTTTTGTTATGTGTGTTACAAAAATTTTTGGAGTACTGATTTACTTATATATGTTAAATTTTTGAAATAATTATATTTGTACATGTACATGCATTGATATTACAACGCGTGGGAGGCGCATCTTCATCCCGACCATAGGTGGTGAGCACCATGCATACACATACATTCACAGAGGTAATTTAGAATGTTAATTATGTAAAATTTTCACATACATGTGTGTGTGTGTGTGTGTGTGTGTATATGTGTATGTATATATATATATATATATATGTATATATATATGTTATATATATATATATATATATATATATATATATTAGTTTTGAAGTCAAATATATGTATGTTCTTGTATGTCCATCTAACTCACGTGATATACATGTTTGATAAAGATGTTGACTTCACTAGACACCCCACCATCTCTGTGACAAGTAGATAAAGGTGTTGTCGTTGTGATTTCATCTGCGCAACAACTCACTGAGGTATTCAAACAACACGTAAATTTTGTTAAATTTCTCGTGTAATTCATATTATGTTAAATTACATGTTAGTAATGTCTTTCATTGTAGAATTATTAAATTATGTTAATAATGTCCTTCATTGTGTGTATGCAGGAGTTACCTGTGACAGGCGCAACCCTGTTCATTTGATTCACAGGCGTGGTGGGGTAAAAACAATAGTTCTATATTGATAAAATTAGTTAAAATATTGTCATTATGTAGATACATGTACTTAGCTCTATTTTTGCTAATTCTGATGTTAGATTTTCTGATCTTATGTGTATGTAGGGAACTTCAACCCCCTCCATTTTGACTTTGAGGGCATGACTCCTCCATCTCGTCGTCTTCGTACCCCCGTTCGTACTGCAGGAGCTCCCGATGACTCATCTGAGCGTGAGATGCAAATTCGGCGTGATCGACAACTTGCGGTAAGTTTGTGTATTTATGTAAATACTTTCATTCTAGCATGGTCTTAAATACATGTTGAAAACATATATAAATTAAGTTTTGACAAAAAAACATTGTTTGCATTTATAGGCTCATCTACAAAGTGAGTATTCAAGGAAGAGGACTCGAAGCATGGGCTCGGTGATCCAAAGTCATCTCATGGATCTCCATCTTCGCCTAAGGGAGGGCCTTCTTTGAGCAAGGCCAAGAGAGGGATAGATTTTGATGAGTAGGAAATATATATGTCTTACATGACATTGTTTTTGTATGCCTATGTGCATGGCATTGTATGTAAGCCTATATGGCATTTGAACTTGATGGTATATGACCTATTTGGGCATTTTTGTATTTATTATGCACATTAAAATACTATTTGGAACTTGATAATTTTGTATGAGACCTTACATTTCTGAGATTATTTTTGCATGAATCTAATATGATGTGCACTTGACAATATTTAAGACATTATGGATTATTTTTTCATTTATTGGTGATGTACATGTACTAGCATTTTCAATGTATAATATGCATCAAACTTTGGAAATTAATATTTATATAATGTATGTATATAAAGAGTTACCTAATCTGAGTAATTATTCATTCAATTTATCAATGTGTATATGTGTATTTACCTTACTTGCGCTTCTTCTTGCTCATGGTCTCTTTGTACTGGTTCCTATCTTATCATGCACTTACTACATTCTTCTATGCTTCGTAGTCTTCCCTGTTTAAAACACCCGAAAGTCATCACAATTTGATGCCTTTCATCTATTGATATTTTGAGAATGTCTCTCCATATACATTACTCCAATGCTTGAGAATGTCTCCAGATGCAATGACATTCTGATTTGACACTCAATGATTCTTGATTGTCTAATCCTGTCCAATTCATGTTACTACCTTTAAATCTGTAGGCATTTCAAGTTATTTGGAAATCACATCACACCCTTCACTAGGCTTGATGACTACCCATATCCTTTTTAAGGTGCTTTTGAAAGCATCCATGGGTTTATCATAACATAAATTATCAATGAATGGAAGGTCACTAAGCCGTAGGCCAAGCTGACTCCCATCCTAGAACTAAACAAGAAAGATTTACTAGGTGATTGATAACTCCCATGTGTTCTTAGACATACCCCTATCAAATTCATTCTTAAGCCAATCTAGTCATTCAGGCTCTTAAGCGACTACGCCGGATGGGGTAGCCCTACACTGACTCAGACTGCACTATTTTTCGTGTTTACAAACAATAGGACAACGAGAGAACCAGATGGAGATGGAGAAAAACATGAGAGGATTTTGTAGAGGGCCCCAACATGGAGCTCTTGGATCTGATGAGATGTCTCTAGGTGCCATGGAGTCCGAGAAATCACATGTCAAAGATATGGCGTGTTTGGGCCTCAGGGCTCTTAAGCGACTACGCCCGGACGGGGTAGCCCGAAAGCACGGGGAGCGTAGGGAACAAAAAAATGAAGCCTCCACTAGCATTCACCAGGCCACCCCGATGTGTTGGCATAGTTGGTTTTGGTCCCACGAGCTTCCGTTTGCAAAATACAACATCTGGGCACCCTACACTGACTCAGACTGCACTATTTCTCGTGTTTACAAACAATAGGACAACGAGAGAACCGGATGGAGAGGGAGAAAACCATGAGAGGATTTTGTAGAGGGCCCCGACATGGAGCTCTGGATCTGATGAGACATCTCTAGGTGCCACGGAGTCGAGAAATCACCCATGTCGAAGATATGGCGTGTTTGGGCCTCATGGCTCTTAAGCGACTACGCCCGGATGGGGTAGCCCGAAAGCATGGGGAGCATAGGGAACAAAAATGAAGCCTCCACTAGCATTCACCAAGGCCACCCGATGTGTTGGCATAGTTGGTTTGGTCCCATGAGCTTTTGTTTGCAAACTACAACATCTCAGCAGCCTACACTGACTTAGACTGCACTATTTCTTACGTTTACAAACAATAGACAACGAGAGAACCAGATGGAGAGGGAGAAAACTGTGAGAGGATTTCATAGAGGGCCCCAACATGGAGCTCTTGGATCGATGAGATGTCTCTAGGTGCCACGGAGTCCGAGAAATCACATGTCAAAGATATGGTGTTTGGGCCTCGTGGCTCTTAAGCGACTACTACCCTGGACGGGGGGTAGCCCGAGAGCACAGGGAGTGTAGGGAACAAAAAAGAAGCCTCCAATAGCATTCACTAGGCCATTTGATGATGTGGCGTAGTTGGTTTGGTCCCATGAGCTTCCGTTTGCAAAAGTACAACATCTGGCAGCCCTACACCGACTAGAGACTCGCACTATTTCTCACGTTTACAAACAATAGACAGCGAGAGAACCGGATGGAGAGGAGAAAACCATGAGAGGATTTTTTGTAGAGGGCCCCAAACATGGAGCTCTTGGATCTGATGAGACATCTCTAGGTGCCACGAGAGTCCGAGAAATCACATGTCGAAGATATGGCGTGTTTGGGCCTCAGGGCTCTTAAGCGACTACGCCTGGACGAGGTAGCCCGAGCATGGGGAGCGTAGGGAACAAAAAAATGAAGCCTCCACTAGCATTCACTAGGCCACCCCGATGTGTTGGCGTAGTTGGTTTGGTCCCATGAGCTTTTGTTTGCAAATACAACATCTGGCAACCCTACACTGACTCAAGACGCACTATTTCTCGCGTTTACAAACAATAGGACAACGAGAGAACCGGATGGAGAGGGAGAAAACCATGAGAGGATTTTGTAGAGGGCCCTGACATGGAGCTCTTGGATCTGATGAGACATCTCTAGGTGCCATGGAGTTCGAGAAATCACATGTCGAAGATATGGCGTGTTTGGGCCTCAGGGCTTAAGCGACTACTACGCCCAGACGGGGGGCCCGAGAAAGCACGGGGAGCGTAGGGAACAAAAATGAAGCCTCCACTAGCATTCACCAGGCCATTTGATGTGTTGGCATAGTTGGTTTGGTCCCATGAGCTTCCTTGTTTGTAAACTACAACATCTGATAGCCCTACACTGACTCAGACTGCACTATTTCTCATGCGTTTACAAACAATAGGACAAGAGAGAACCAGGATGGAGAGGAGAGAAAAACCATGAGAGAGATTTTCATGAGGGCCCGACATGGAGCTCTCGGTTCTGATGAGACATCTCTAGGTGCCCACGGAGTCTCGAGAAATCACCGTCGAAGATATGGTGTGTTTGGGCCTCGTGGCTCTTAAGCAGCTACTACGCCCTGAGGGGTAGCCCGAAAGCATGGGGAGCGTAGGAACAAAAAAAAAGCCTCCCAATAGCATTCACCAGCCATTTGATGTGTTTGCATAGTTGGTTTGGTCCCATGAGCTTCCGTTTGCAAAATACAACATCTGATCCGGCAGCCCTACACCTACTCGACACCGACTCGCATCGCACTATTTCTCACGTTTAAAACAATAGGACAACGAGAGAACCGGAGAGAGAGAGAGAAAACCATGAGAGATATTTTTAGAGGGCCCTGACATGGAGGTCTTTTGAATGAGACATCTCTAGGTGCCATGGAGTCCGAGAAATCACATGTCGAAGATATGGCATGTTTGGGCCTCATGGCTCTTAAGCGACTACGCCTGATGACGAGGGTAGCCAGAGAGCACGGGAGCATAGGGAACCAAAACAAAGCCTCCAATAGCATTCACTAGGCCACTAACATGTGTTGGCGTAGTGGTTTGGTCCCATGAGCTTCGTTTTGCAAACTACACTCATGTGCAGCCCCTATACTCTCTGAGAGACTCACTATTTTAAGACTATAGACTGAGAATGGATGTTTAGAAACAATAGACAGCGAGAGAACCGGATGGAGGAAAGACATCTCTAGGTGGAGAAAACCATGAGATATGGCATGTTTTTTTAGAGGGCCTTAAGTGACATGTTGGAGCTCTTGATCTAATGAGATGTCCATCTCTAGGTGCCATTTGGAGTCCGAGAAATCACATGTCGAAGATATGGTGTTTCTCAAAGCTCTTACTAGGTAGTAGCGCTAATGGATGTGAGGCTGTCGGAGAGTAGTTTGCAAATGGAAGCTCAGTGGGACCAAAACCAACTATGCCAAGATTCAACAAATAGCCATCTGGTGTTGTGAACACTTATTGAGGCTTTTTTTTTGGTTTTCCCTATAGCCTTCCATGCCTTGGGCTACCCCCTGTCAGGCGTAGTCGCTTAAGAGCCCTGAGGCCCAAACACGCCATATCTTCGATGGGTGATTTCTCAGACTCCGTGGCACCTAGAGACATCTCATCAGATCTGAGAGCTCCATGTGGGGCCCTCTATGAAATAATCTCTGTGGTTTTCTCCATCTCCATCCGGTTCTCTCTCTCGTTGTCCTATTGTTTGTAAACGCGAGAAATAGTGCAGTTGAAGTCAAATGAGTCAGTGTAGGGCTGCCGAGGTTGTAGTTTGCAAATGGAAGCTCGTGGGACCAAACCAACTATGCCAACACATTGGGGTGGCTCTGGTGAATGCTAGTGGAGGCTTTTTTTGGTTCCCTATGCTCCCCGTGCTTTGGGCTACCCCGTCCGGGCGTAGTCGCTTAAGAGCCCTGAGGCCCAAACACATGCCATATCTTCGACGGGTGATTTCTCGGACTCCGTGGCACCTAGAGACATCTCTCTTAGATTTGAGAGCTCCATGTTGGGGCCTCTACAAAATCCTCTCGTGGTTTTCTCCTCTCCATCCGGTTCTCTCGTTGTCCTATTGTTTGTAAACGCGAGAAATAGTGCAGTTTGAGTCAATGTAGGGCTGCCAGAGGTTGTATTTTGCAAACGGAAGCTCGTGGGACCAAACCAACTATGCCAACACATTGGGGTGGCCTGGTGAACACTAGTGGAGGCTTTTTTTGTTCCCTATGCTCCCGTGCTCTCGGGCTACCCCGTCCGGGCGTAGTCGCTTAAGAGCCCTGAGGCCCAAACACGCCATATCTTCGACATGGGTGATTTCTCGGACTCCGTGGCACCTAGAGACATCTCGTTAGATCTGAGAGCTCCATGTCGGGGCCCTCTATGAAATCCTCTCTCGTGGTTTTTTCTCCATCTCCATCCGGTTCTCTCGTTGTCCTATTGTTTGTAAACGCAGAAATAGTGTCAGTCTGAGTCAGTGTAGGGCTGCCAGAGGTTGTAGTTTGCAAATGGAAGCTCGTGGGACCAAACCAACTATGCCAACACATCAGGTGGCTGGTGAATGCTAGTGGAGGCTTTTTTTTTGTTCCCTATGCTCCCCGTGCTTTTGGGCTACCCTCCGGGCGTAGTCGCTTAAGAGCCCTGAGGCCCAAACACGCCATATCTTCGACGGGTGATTTCTCAGACTCCGTGGCACCTAGAGACATCTCATTAGATCCGAGAGCTCCATGTGGGGCCCTCTATGAAATCCTCTCATGGTTTTCTCCCTCTCCATCCGGTTCTCTCGTTGTCCTATTGTTTGTAAAAACATGAGAAATAGTGTAGTCTAAGTCAGTGTAGGGCTGCTAGAGGTTGTAGTTTGCAAATGGAAGCTCGTGGGACCAAACCAACTATGCCAACACATCCAAATCGGGGTGGCCTAGTGAACACTAGTGGAGGCTTTTTTTTGTTCCCTACTCCCCGTGCTTTTGGGCTACCCATCCGGGCGTAGTCGCTTAAGAGCCCTGAGGCCCAAACACGCCATATCTTCGACATGTGATTTCTCAGACTCCGTGGCACCTAGAGATGTCTCATCAGATCCAGAGCTCCATGTCAAGGCCCTCTACGAAATCCTCTCGTGGTTTTTCTCCTCTCATCGGTTCTCTCTCGTTGTCCTATTGTTTGTAAAACGTGAGAAATAGTAGTCTGAGTTAGAGTCAGTAGGGGCTGCGATGTTGTAGTTTGCAAATGGAAGCTCATGGGGGACCAAACCAACTATGCCAACACATTCAAATGGCCTGGTGAATGCTAGTGGAGGCTTTTTTTGTTCCCTAAACTCCCGTGCTCTGGGCTACCCCCCGTCCGGCGTAGTCGCTTAAGAGCCCTGAGGCCCAAACACGCCATATCTTCGACGGGTGATTTCTCGGACTCCGTGGCACCTAGAGATGTCTCGTCAGATCTGAGAGCTCCATGAGGCCCTCTACAAAATCCTCTCATGGTTTTTTCTCTCATCTCCATCTTGTTCTCTCGATGTCCTATTTTTTAAACGTGAGAAATAGTGCCTCATGTAGCCATGTAGTTTGCAAACGGAAGCTGTACGAACCAACTAGCCAACATGTCTGACATTCTTGAATGCTGGAGGCTTTTTTTTCAGCTACCTCTCTCATGAAAGCCTCCGTGTGGTTTTTCATCTCCATTCAGACTGAGTCAGTGTAAGGTTGTCCATTTCCAATCACTTGAATAATATAGGTGGTTCATACAATATAGGTGGTGAAATGAGAATTTTAATAAGATATTTTTACAATATAGGTGGTGAAATGAGAATTTTTTTTTTTTGTTCCTTTCTAATATTTAATTTTTCTTAGCTTCACTTGGCTTCGAGAATAATAAATTCTCTATTGACAGTGCCAACCACGTGAAGGTGGAAGCTTTTTTTGGCACCACTAACCTACATAAACATGTTAGTAAGCAATTAAATAGAATTTTAAATCATACAAAATTTAAACAAAATCATTTAAGTAAATATTCAAATTAAATTCATGAAGAACATACCTTTGCAAATTCAATCCAATGAACCGCAAGGATCAACTCTATTCTTGATCAGTAGCAAGAATTGCTTCATGATCTGATTCACGAACCTTCCACAGATTTTTGTTTGATGGCCGACCTCGATATTTGATCAATTTAATATTTGTTGCAAGGACCAAATGTGAATAGTGAAGTATCTTCCGATGTACTTCATAGTCTTCAAACAACCAAATGTTTGATTTTTGATAGGATATCATCGAAGCCAAGTTCCAGTGACTACCACTGATCCAGTGGGATACTCAAGGTCTTCACCATCAATGACTGTGGAAGTCAATTTTTTTCCCCTCTACACAATGAGATAAGAAGTAGTTTGTTCCCTCTTCGTTAAATTCCATCGCAATAACTACAAAAATGTGCCCTATGTATCACAAAGTAAAATTGTTCAATCAATTTATAAATACATTAAGAGTTGACCATTTAATAATTTATAAATCTAAAACATGGCATGTACATATATGTATGTACCTTGTTGCACTAAATCAGAGACTTGGTCAAAGTCAGGTGATGTTGTCATTTGATCTGAAGACCCTACAAGTTGTAATGCTCGTGGAACTTGATGTGTGTCGAGTGGAATTAGAGGTCTACAAGTCCACTCATCCACCCACTATTGTGACTCACATTCATTCCATGCAAAATCAATGCATGATATACAAAAACATGTCATGCACCTAGTATAAATAGTCCAAGCATTTGCATCTGAACTACGGAATGAGTGCATATCACTTGATCCTGCAACTGTCATACAATCTTCAAAGTTTGTCAGATGTTGTTGCTCTATCAACCAAAAATATCTATGAACCATTGATCTCTCTTGAGATTCATGGCCCATATTCTTGACACACCAATCAACAATGTTTTTTGCATCTGTAAATTTAGCACCATCCTTGAACTTTAACTCTTCTCTTGCAAGTGCTCTTTTCACACATGCTCCTGCACCATCATGCTCTCCTTTTCCATGCCCTGCCTCAGTAAAACTCCAGATATGTTGTACATTTGTTTCTTTGTGCATCCTACTTAGCCAATAAAACATCTGTGCATTCTTGAATTGTGATGTGCAGTTGTCGACCAAATGTAATGTTGATCGAAACTAATGTTCCTCTCATTCAAGTTCGCATAAAACACCTGGAAACACCCTTGTACATATTCTGTAGAATGTGTCCGATCATCACTGATGTAGAAATGATACTCTCTTAATATTTTTTGATCTTGCTCAGTGCTTTCAGGAGAGTGCATGAATGTTATATGCACGAAAATAGAAACTTGCACTGAGTTATAATATTGAGACTGAACCTCCATTTGTGGCTGCAATGTGTAATTCTCTGCGAAGTCAACTATTGAAACAATAGTACCAAGTGGGAATGTGTCCTTTCTTAACTTGAATTGTTCATCCAACCATCGAGCTCTATGTGTGTGCCTTGCATACTCATAAAAATTTCCTCTCTGAATTTGACCATATATTATGATATGTAATTGTTTTGTAACAAGCTCACACCTCTTAGATTCTTTTCCATCTTTTAATTGATATGCCACCGATTTATATTTGGTGAAATCAACCAATTATTTTCCTATTGAAGATGTACTCTCCTCGTGGATACAACTTTTCAGATTTGGCAAGCCACCACATACATTGCACGTTCCATCCAAACATGCTTTGTTATAAAAAAATTGTCTTGTTGATTTTTCACAAAATATTGTCGGAATAAATTCCCTTGAAGATTTTTGTGGGACATTTATTCCACACTCCTGCAACATGATGTCAGTATGCAAAACACTACGTATTTGACAAAAAACATCATAATGCATTGAAAATTCAACATGATGCCTGCAACAACAAGTGGTACGTGAGTGATTGATTTTCACATAAAAGGGTTTGTTCATTTCAAAGAATCTTTGGCTAATGTTAATTTGTGGATTTTCATTTTTAAACTTAGAGAACATTTCTATTTGAGTCATATCTAAGAAATGTTTTGCACATGATTCACGATTACGAGAACCTATTCTTCTTTTTACTATATCTCTTCTATTCGGTGACACCCTTGTGTTCTCATTCCAAAATTTTACAATTAATTCTTTTAGAATATCAGATGTATTCTTGTCTTTTCATGGAAGTCTACTAGAGAAAGCCCAATAGTCAGTGTTATTGATTGACTCAAGACGTTTACGTCTCTCTATTGCTTTCATTAGTGTTTTTCTATTTAGCTTCAAAGCACTGCTTGTTTTTCTAATCAAGCGTTTATTAACTATTTTATCACTTACTATACAATTAGTTAGTGCACGTCGTGTAGCATTACTATCTTTGGTGCATCTTTTTCCACCTACAACTTGGTATGCTTTATGTATGTTTTCAACAATTGACACATTTTGATCAACAACATTAGATGTTCTTAACCCTAGGGTCTTCATTATAGGTCTCATCTTAATTAACTTCATCAATGAAACAAATAATTGACATCTTTGTGTGTCATTTAAATTCTCAAAGTAATTATCCCAAATTCCACTAGCTTTTCTTCTCGCATTTCTTTCAGACATTTTGTTAGGCATTGGTTTTATAATGTTTTCATCAATTTCAATTAAGTGAATTGGTTTTCTTCATGAAATGGAAGGAGGTGTTCTTAGAGGTGAAGATTCGTTTACAAGGTTACTTTCTTCATTCAGTGTTTTCATACAAATTTTGGGGTTAACATTTGGATTCTCAAGTAAGGGTTCAACAATTGGATTCATATCAATTTCTTCATCCATACCAACATTATCATTCAATTCAATATCATTATTCATTGCAAAATCATTATTCTCTACATTTTCATTATGTATTTCATCCCAATTTTCTAATACATTAGCTACATTTGATATAGTGGATGTACCTTGCCCTGCTCAAAGTTTTTGCATTCTCTTCAATTTCTTTATTCTCTTCTCTTCCAATTGCTCCGGTGTCTTATTCTTGACTTTCCTCTTGTCCTTAGCTCGACGTTTATCACCCATGATTAGAAAAAATCAACTAGTGGGGTAGGGGACAAAATGAAATACTAAAAAATCATGCAAGAATGTAGAGAATATTGTAGACAAAACAAAATGTTTGTAGAATTCCCGTGAAAGAGATGAAAGGGACGTTGGGGGCCACAAGATATAAAACAAAAAGCAAAAACGCAAATACGTACACATTTTTTGTTTTCTCTTTTCCCAAGCCATGCCTCAAGGCTTGGGATCCGGTTTGGATCCCCAAGCCTGAGGCATGGACCTGCACAAACACAACAAACAATGAGTTTTTACAAGAAAATGTAAAAATGACACTTCCTCTATGAGAAATCAAAATAAAACAATCGATCCATTTTAAAAAAATTATACCATGACGTAGAGCAGAGTCTCTTCTTTCTTAAAATATAATTTTCCAAATTTTTTGACTAATATAAGATATCCATATTATTTATTTTCTAACTATGCCTTTTTATAGCTATTTTTTGAAGTGTAAATATGTCTATCTTTCATGGTGTATCTTTTTTTTTGGGTGATCGAAATTAAAAAAAATTATACTAGCCCAAACTAGGCATAATTCTATACATATTAAAAAAAAAAAAAATCTAATTTTGATATTTTTTGAGGTAGTTAGGGGGGGCACGGTCGGAGCTCCGTTATTTTTCAAAACATAAAATTTTTGTACTAGAAAAATCATAAATAAAAAAATATTCGCTAAAAAAATTAAAAAAATGGAGCCCAAACTAGATGCTCCTAGCTATCTTTCTACCAAAGGGTTTTCAAAAATACTAAATGGTGCTCAAAAATGGTGGGGGCACGAAAGTCACTCTATTATGTTTTTTAACAAAAACAAGAGCATCTGTTGGTATTTTAGTTGTTTGACCCACTTAAACTTATCCGTTTTCAATAAAATTAATTTTTTTCTCCTCCTTTTGTTGAGACAACCACCCTACTCCTTAAATCTAGATTCTCGTGAATGATTTTTCATGCCATAATGGTGTAGCTTAAAAACATGATGATAAATAAAACAAAATCCAATATGTTAAACTTTGATACGATGTACCATGTTCTAATAGATGGTTGTTTATCCAATTCCTTGACTATATCATTTTCAAAATTATAGTTCACCTTATTGAAGATGGATTTTAACCTATGAAAAAATTAAAGCTCAGAGGTGATATCGGATGACCAAGGAAGAGATATATCTCTAGCCACCTCCAAATCCAAAATGGGTCATTCCCGAAAGTAGACACCCCATGAGTACACATATTATCATCTTCTCATTTTTATCAATAGATAATCACTAAGAAACATTACGACATCTCGTATGTTTGATGCATCTAAAATAGTGATAGTCATGATGTTCAGGTATGACAAAATTTGAATTGTAAGCACTCTCAGAATAAAGGTATATTTTCTAGGGATCTTGTGCACCCTTTTTTTATAAGCTTATATTGTACTTACTTTAAATGTGTCCCCACATAGAGGTAACACAAAGAAAAATGATAGCCATGAAAAAATCCAAGACATGAAACAATGAGGGACATGACTATGGAGCAATAAAAGAAATATGTGTTTGATGACTATGAATCAAACATCATGTGCTCATATTATATAAAGCGACGAAATCCTTTGATTGAAACCACCCATACAGGACATATCAACACAAAATTGGATGGTCCATTTGCTTCCAATAACATGATCGACAATTTATTCCTATCAATCGTGTCAGCCACCATACCATAGGCTCTTTCACGGTGTAATCCTCACACTTATATTCCTACGAAATAACTAGAAAATATTTTCAACACGATTTAGAAAATGCCATGGTCTCCAATGAGCCATCCCTCAGCCATGAAGATGTCCTTTTGAAAAAGGTTTAGAGCATTAAAAGTGATGTCAAGGAGAAACCAAGTGGTCGTAGTTCCCAGCAGATGGAGACCATGGCATTTTCTAAATTGTGCTGAAAATATTTTCTATTTTTTACGTAGGAATATAAGTGTGGAGATTAAGCTGTGAAATTTTCTATGGTGGAAGGGCATGATTTGCGAAGGAAAACATATCAACTCTAAGGGAATTGATTTATTGTTTTCTCCATTTTATCGTCTTTGTCTGCCTACTGCTTTTCACGTGGCCGTTGTAGGTGGGTATTACACATCGTTCACCCATGTGATGTTAGAAGTGTTGGACATCCTTACATTCTGGAAAATGTTGATTTACCCTGAAAACTTGGTGTCCCATGTAAGGGACATACATGGATGGCATGCAATTTTTTGTATTGAAATACTATGCTAACATCAACAACTAATGAAGAAAATCTCGTCCCAACAACGAAACTAAGACACGCCTTGCGTGAATGTTTTCGTTGCTTGCGGTGTGGTTTGGAAAGCCTAGGCAATGCCAATATATTATGAGAATCCCCAACCATGCTACGTTGAGCGTAACCTCCCACGGTCATACGTCAATCTTGACCAAAGCATATACAACAAGTGTGCTTTGTGGGTGACAATCATTTTCCAATATTGCCCTTCAAAAATACAAAACAAAGTTATTTATATCAAATATTTTGTATTTATTTAATTATTTTTATATATACTAATATAATTTCCATATAAATCTATATGAAAAATGATGGTCACATTTTAAATATACAAGTCGCATGTGGTGGTTATTTAAAATATTTGTAACTATTTTATGGCTAAAATTGTAAAAATAAAAATAAAACTAACATCAAATTTAATGCTTGACGTCGCATGTGACAGTTATTTCAAATATTTACAATTATTTTATGACTAAAATCACAATAAACATCTAAACAAACATCAAATTTAACACATGACATGTGGCACTATTCACGCATAACTGTTTACAAGGACATTGTTCATGATGTTTATTGTTCACGATGTTCATTATGCATGTGCACTATGAACGCTCCAAAAACTGACACATGGAAGCGTATGTGTAAATCCCATTCTCATTTTAAAATAATGATAATGTATTCATCGTCATTGAGACAATATGATGTTACACTACGGGATCTGTGAATAAATTTATATCCAGAGCATGACGAGGAGGCAAATGTTAATGTTATTGAAACCAAAGATATTGTTTGATTAAGCCATGGTTGTTATCTCATTACTGGTGAAAATTACCAGTGAAAATGACGGTTCCTTTTGTGGAGGTGGGTGCATCTTGTATTGTCAACCAAATTTAATATATGTAAAACTCACTGTTTTGTTGGGCAACACATTGAAGTAGATTCACTAATGAACATGGTGCACCCACATAAATCCATGGCTACAACCACCATAGGATTGCTCTAATCGGGTTCTTTGAGTCATAATTGTAGCCGACGGAAGATCGGAGGAAAACTTAAGAGGAACATCTCTGATTCTTGTCAAAATCTGGTGTCTCATAATATTTATTAAATATTTATAGAGTTTATTGCTTAATTAATATATATTTAGAATCAATTATTGAGTGCACAAAAAGCCATATAAAAATGAAATAATTAATTAAATAGGATTGTTTTATATATTTATAATTATTTGTACAGATCTATATATTCAATTCTTAAAAAAATAGAATTCAACTAATAAATTATAGATGTAGAGAGTAATTTTTACATAAAATCAATTGCTGAAGAAGTTAGTCGAAAATATATTTAGATATAAAACATTGTCCTTTGTCAAATCAATTTCCGAAGAAGTTCAATAAATTATTTTGTTAAATTAACATCAAATCCAACGTTCGGAAATTATTTACATACAGATAAGAGAAGTGAGGCCACAAGTAACGCTGGTGGTGAGAATGGTTGCGACGGTGGGCAACTATGATTACATTCTAGATTGGGAATTCAAGAAAAGCGGAGGCATTCGTGTAAACATAAGTACCAACTCATTCATCCAGATTCCATCCAAGTTGCATTAATACACAGTTTTACAATTACTTAGACAATGAATTCGCAGGTGGGTCTTTCAGGAATTCTGGAGTTTAAGGCCACAGACTTCACACATGTAGATCAAATTCAGATTGAAAGCGAAGACATACATGGAAACTTATCAGCGAAGAACACGATTGGCGTATTCCGCGACCATTTTTGGACATTCCATTTAGATATGGATGTGGATGACACCCAGAATTCATTCGTAAAGGCGATGATGAAGAGGAAGAACATATTTGAAGGATTTTTCCTCTATCCACATAGTCTTTTGGATCCCTCGTACACCTCTCATCCACAGAGTCTTTTGGATCCCATGTACACTTCTCATCCATTAGTATTGACCATACCCTTCCATGAAGCGATAAAACAAGAGAGAATCTATATAGATAAGACAGTCATTAGAACCACATGCAGCTCCACGCCGTAATGCAACATATGAAAATGGATTGGATCAAACATGATATGACCTACCCGATATATAAAATAATGACCATATAATAGATCGGTACGCTAAAAGCACCCAACTCTAATATTAGGCATATATAGTAGCAATGTAGAAAAAGAGTAGTCCTGACATTCAAATCTCTTGATAGAAATTATACACTTTTCAAACTATCTCATCATATTGCAGGTTCTAGTCTTACCAATCTACTTGCATACAAAAGATAAGATTAATTTTAACAACTTGCAAGTCTAATTGAGACTCGAAACTAATTTCAAAAGGATAGTCATACAAGTGTCATGCAAAAACTACATTGTCATCCAAGGCATAACTCAAGATAATAATACGAAGTCCATGCCCATGTTTTACAACAAGATGTTTGATTAAAAACCAAAGGATGATTCAAATATCACATGAATCCAAATATATCATGCATACACTATTAGATGTAGGTTCATTTATCCATAATGTTATCCACAAAATAATTATTTTGTGGAAAAAATGTGAATTATCAACATTAAATGGACAAATTTCAAAATACAATAAGATATTCCACAATTTCGTAATAATCAAATTTAAATTTATGAAATATCTATATTCTTGAAAATTCATTGGGGGTAAATTACATTTTCTCCTTATAATTTGAAAAATTAGACTTTTGAAACTAGAATTATGGATTGTCTAAACAACCCAAAAATAATGTATTACAAATCTAATTTTTCTCACCACTTCTAAGCTCAAATAAAACTTATAACTTTTATGTTGATTTAGTATTATCCATAAAATATAAATATATGTGTTGTGGACCATGTAGAACACTTATCTCTGCTTGTTGACAATTTACACTACATAATGTTGCACAATTCTAACTTTCATACTCCATTTTTAAGTTAACACAAAATTGTTAAAAAGACTACACCACTGAAAAATTGATTGTGTATTATCCACAAAATGTAAAATATATGCATTATGGGAGAATTAAGTACAATACATAACTTTCTCCTTTTGGATAATTTACAAGTATCAAAATCTACTATATTTTAGTTTTGAATAATATATAAAACTAAAATTAATATTGTTAATAATAAAAATATTAAATTATATGAATCATGAATAATTAAACCTACCCAATTATAAAAATTGTGTTGTGAATAATCTACATAATGAGCAATTATTATTTTTTGAATAAGGTACTAACATATGATAATTAATTGCTTATAGTCTATAACTCCAAAGAATCCAAACTGGAGAAAATTCACACTGTGGAAAATTTCTACTATCCCAATAATTTTTGATAACCCGCATTATCCAAAAATGTTGAAGATTAATTAAGGCTTTAACATTTGAATATTAAATTCTACACACGCCCCAATGTTTAATGTGTCATTTAATATTAGAAATGAGATCCTTTATCCAAATTGTATTCAATAAAAGTGATTTTGTGGAAACATTGTGAAGTGCACTATATATTCTCATCTTTATTAAAGAAACTAAAATTGTTATACAATGTAGAAGAATAAAATATGATAATCTAAGTGATCCACTTTACATTTTTCTATCGTTGCAAATCTATAATATATCTCAATTTTATGTATAATTCTATAGAATTGAAACTTATTTATAGTGAATCCAAACATATTTAATAAATAAAACATTCATCGAGTTAAATTATTTTTTTCATATTACAAATATGTACAATATATCTCATTTTTGTATAATTCTATAGAACTAAGACTTATCTATAGTTAATCTAAACATATTTAATAAATAAAACAATTGAACATTTAATTGTAAAAATATTTATAATCCCACTCTTTTCCATAACTCAAGTGGGTTGAATCTACAATCTTCACTTAAATCTACACAACCCAAACATATGTTTTAGAATAAAGTTTGTTGGGATTTCAAAATACCCAAAAACTAACCATTACAAATGTAAATATTCTTCTTCTTGATGAAAACTAATGTAACTCTATTCAAATATTTGCGATTGTATTTACAAAACTCCCCTTATGGTATTATACCCCTTGTTAAACATAACCCATTAACATACTCAAATCCCCTTAAGACACCGTGTTTAATTAATTTTGAAAAGAATTGGTGCTAAAAAAACATAAAATGTATTCACATCAGTCTCATGGGGTTTAATTAGCCTGAATAACATACCAAATCATGATGTAATGTTATCTTACAACATCACGTTCCCTTAGATGCCACATTCCATTAATAAAATCACATCCCCTTTAAATAGTTGCATCCCTTTATATAAGTCAAAATCTCTTAAGATACTCAAATAGAAGGTCTTAGTAAACCATAACAATAGTCTAGATTAGGAAATAAATAATTGGATGAATAATTATGCTCGATAAATTTTAATTCATTATAATCAAGTTTGTGTACTTCTATTATCCCCCATTACAGAATCATTAGCCTCATATATGTACTCAATATCATTTATCTTGAATGGTAGAATGTTTTTAATTTGGCTTGTGAGAGTGTCAATGTTCCTAAGGGTGATTAGCTCCACCTCAAGGAGAATTGCATCAATTTAACCTTTTCATATCTTATGTTAGACAACGTGAGAAAGAAGAAGACATAAATGATCGACGGAATCCATTTTTTGATAAGATCCTCACAATGGCTACGGATAGGGAAACAAGTTAATCAATTATTCACCACTTTCAACTACACTCATTTCTCTCATTTATTGATGCTCCATTAATTTTTGTTTTCTATTCCCTACTATCAGTAAATGTTTAAGCAAAAACATTTATGAGTGACAAGTATTTAATTAAACATTATGTTAAGTGGCATAAATTTCTTTAATTATAATTTTTAAATTAGAATAATGATTTTTAAAAATATTCTCCTAATTCCAAATTCACCTTTTGATCAACTTGTTTAACCTTTAATTAGATTTTAGGTCAATTTAATTAGCTATAGAATTTATTAGGATTGATTTACAAAGATAACAAAAGATGATACAATGAAAGATCTAATTCGGATTTACAACTTAGATAAGATAGAAAGAATTTGCATACACAAATTAACCTAGCACACAATTGAAAGCACAAAGTTGAGGTATATAAGAACTTAATTTATTCCTTATGTTTTTGGATAACTATGAGATCTGTACAATAATGAAAAAGCAAAATATGAACCCGAGTAATGTTATGTGTATGGAGCCTGTTTTCATGTTAGAGTTTGGTACACCTTCCATGTGTTACACTCGGATATTTTTACGGTGAGACCCGCTCATTGGTGAGTGGTCAAGAGGGTTCGGGGTGAAGCCCTCAAGCAAATTTTCATGGGTGGTTTATTAACCCATGGGTAATGGGTAACCGTTATGGGCTATTTTTGGGCCCATGGATTTTTGGTACCCATTGTTTTGTAAAACC
This sequence comes from Taxus wallichiana var. yunnanensis, assembly GCA_018340775.1. Classification (NCBI taxonomy): domain Eukaryota; kingdom Viridiplantae; phylum Streptophyta; class Pinopsida; order Cupressales; family Taxaceae; genus Taxus; species Taxus wallichiana. Next base: position 1,031,802,222 of record CM031239.1, on the reverse strand, counting down.
GCCTCTTCGGCTACCTATTGATGTACTTATAAATAGATGGACATACAATAGGATTTTTATGAGTGTGTTTTGATGATTGAAAAACGAGGGACGAAGCTTTGATCAATTTATTAATCTCAATCAATCAACCATTACAGAGAATGGGCTACGCAATATTTATAGATATTGCATGACCAAATACAAACAAAGAATTAAGTTCCACAGTGAACCAAATTCCTAAATATACAAAGCTTCCAATAACATCAGGGAAGCAACAATTAGATATAAACAAATATATTGTTTAAAACAATATAAAAAGTATGTATAAAAGACAAATATGGTTGATTAAACATATAACAAAATAACTAGTATTATTTAATTAATAAAATGAATTAAATAATTAAACTATGCATAATTAAATATTAGGATAATAATATTTTATCCTAACATTCCCCCTTAATTGTGCATTATCGAAGAGATGAGGAGAGGAACTCTCTCGAACAACTCGAACTTGTCACGTGCAAGTGACTTTGTGAAAATATCTGCTCGTTGTTCACCATTGAACAAAATTCAAGCGGATGTTGTGCTTCAACACATGTTCGCGTATGAAATGAACGAACCTCAATGTGTTTTGTTCTCTCGTGAAAACTGGATTGCGAACAAGTTTGAGAACACCTTTATTGTCTACATACATGGTAGTAGGTTTTTTCTGTGGTAGTCCAAGTCCTTCGGTATGCGACATAGCCAAATAGCTTCACTGACAAACTTCTCTCCGAGTAACGATACTGAAACTGCTTCGTGGAAGAGCGAGAAACAAAGTGTTGTTTCTTACTTCCCCATGATATTGGTCAGATCCCATAAAGAATACAAATCCAGAAATGGATTTTCTATCATCAATGTTACCTGCATGATCTGAATCCGAATATCCAGTCAAGAAGAAGTTTTCATTCTTCTTGTATTCTAGACCAAGATCCACTGATCCTTTGAGATATCTCAAAATGCGCTTTATTGCTTTCCAATGACAAACTTTGGGTTCCTGCATGAACCTGGATAGATAGCTCACTGCAAAGCTGATATCTGGTCTAGTGTAGGTCAGGTAAATGAGACTCCCGATCACCGGCCAGCCAATAGAGAGTGGCACTTACCTCAGGAGATGGATCTGAACGAGATAACTGTAATCTATTCTCCATAGGTGTAGCAATTGGTGTGCAATCCATCATCCTAAACTTCTCGAGCGTTGTCTTGGTATATTTCATCTGAGAAACAAAGATATGATTCTCTTTCTGCCATACTTCTAGTCCAAGACAGTAGTGCATAAGCCCGAGATCTGTCATGTCGAATGATCGCTTAAGATATTTCTTCGTTTCATCAATCATCTTCACTGAACTGCTAGTGATGACTAGATCATCGACATAAACTACAACAATCACCATCTCCCCCCCTTGCTTTTTGAGGTAGAGATTGGGATCGTATGGATTTCTGACGAATCCATGTTGTACGAGATGCTCATCAATCTTGATGTACCATGCCCGGGGTGCCTGTTTGAGACCATACAGAGATTTCCTGAGTCTGCATACCTTTTCTTCTTGACCAGGTACAACATATCCCTCAGGTTGAGTCATGTAGACTTCTTCTTGTAAATCTCCATTCAGGAAGGCACTTTTTACATCCATTTGGTGAACTTTCCATCCAAACTGTGCAGCTAGAGCAAAGATCATCCTGATCGTTTTGATCTTAGCTGTGGGAGCAAATGTCTCCTCATAGTCAATGCCTTCTTTTTGTGCGTACCCCTTTGCTACAAGTCTTGCTTTGCACTTGTCCACTGTCCCATCTGCTTTGTACTTAGTTTTGAATATCCATCTGCATCCAATGGGTTTCTTCCCTGGTGGAAGATCAACAAGCTGCCAAGTGTTATTCTTCATCACTGATTGATATTCAGAATCCATGGCATCTTTCCAAGCTTTTGACTGTAGGGCTTCCCGGGTGTAGAGGGCTCATCTCGATTCAATAACTCTACTCATCAAAGCAAATTTAACTTCTTCTCTTGCTTTTTTATGAGTCCGTGGTCGAGGGTGGATGTATCCGGTGGAACATCCAATCTTGCATCTCGTAATGTACTTGTACACCATTTAGGCATACGTTGACTGTTCCCATGGGTTGTGGTTCTATCTCGATCAACACCATCATCCCCATCATCACTTTCATCTTTCGAGGGAACATTAGCTTCAACTTTTTTACAATAGGTGAAAAATCTACATCTTGCGAGTCCGGAGGAGGAGTCTCTGCTTCCTTCTTCTCGAAAAACTCAACATCTCTGCTTGTGTAGACTTTTATGGTCTTAGGATCCATCAATCTATACCCAAGATTCTCTTCATTGTATCCAATGAAGATGAGATTTTTGTGACTTCATGTCCAATTTCTTTCATTACTTGTTTGGATATGTGCATGTTTTCTTTGCACCCAAATACTTTGAGGTGTGTAATGGATGGTTTCCTTTTTGACCATGCTTCTTGTGGTGTAATTCCAGCAAGAGCAGTTGTGGGCGCTCTGTTCAACAAATACTGCTTTTTTTTTTTCATACGCCCAAAATGTCTTTCGCAAGTCCGGAATCATCAATCATGCATCACACCATTTCCATGATAGTACGATTTCTTCTCTCGACAACACCATTTTGCTACGGTGTGTGTGGAGGAGGCATTTGTCGACGAATCCCATGAGTTTGTAGGTAGTCTCTGAACTCATCACTGGTGAATTCCCCCCCTCGATCTGAGCGGAGAGTTCTGATGTGACGACCAGTTTCTTTCTCAACTGCTACTTTGAACTTTTTGAATGTTTCAAAGGCTTCACTTTTCTTGCGAAGACAAAAAATCCACATTTTTCGTGAATAGTCGTCAACACAAAGCATGAAGTACTGGAACCCAGAATGACTTGGTTGCATCGGACCGCAAAGATCGGTATGAACCAGGTCAAGTTTACCATGAGCTCAAAAAGTACTCTTTTGGAATGAAACTCTGTGTTGTTTTCTGCTAGGCAGTGAGGACACTTTTTTGTATCCTTCTGAAGAGATGGTAGCCCATGTACCATATTACACCGTGAAGTGTTTCGAGATATTTGAAACTTACATGACCAAATCTCCGATGCCACAACTGGGCTGAGGTGGAGTTTTTAGCCACAAGTGCTTGATCATTTTTGTGAATGAAATCAAGTTGAAACATACGTCCCACATTTGAGGCTTTTGCAATTATTTTCGAGCCTCTGGATTTATCTCGAATCAAACACATTTTCTTGCCGGATTGACTATCAAAGTCAATTTTAGGTTGTGATCTAGGAGTTGACTGACCGAAAGAAGATTCTTTGTCAACCCAGGGACATATAGAACATCTGATAGTCTACATTTGCGTGAACCAAGGGGTAGAGAAATGTTTCCAATCCCTGAACTGATATATGAAGAATCATCTCCCAACGAAACATGATTTTTCGATGGCGTGTCCCTCATTGAAATAAACCAATCTCTGTGGCCGGTCATGTGTCGAGTGGCTCCCGAATCAACATACCAGACATCACTAGATGACGTGGATGGTTCACTTGATCGAGCAGTGAACAAGAAGTCTTCATTGTCTGACTGTTCTTGTTGCTCAACAATATTACCTTGCTGGTGGGGTCTTCTTTTCTAGTTCCCCTTTTTCTGCCCGTGATAGTTGTTAGAATGTCCCTTGTAAGATTGTTGTTGTTGTGGTCCAGAGTTGCTTGATGAACCTTTCTTATAAGTGTTATACCAACAATCTTGTAAGTCATGTCCTCTTTTGCAAATTGGACATCGCTTCTTCTATTGATTGTCCCCATGATACTGATTCTGATGTGGGGACTTCTGATAGGATTTAGGTTTTCCTTTACCTTTTCCTTTCCATTTTTGATGTGAAGACAGTGCCTGCTCCTCTTCATCATCCTTGTTGTGCATTGCTTCCTCTTGTTGCAGTAGGTTTACTAGCTTGTCAAAACTAATTGTCGTATCTGACAAGTTTAGAGTGTGTGAGAAATGTGGTAAGAAGAAGGAGAGCTCTCAAGACAATGGGAGAGAGATTCATCTTTGACCTCTTCTCCTAGGGCTAGAAGTGAAGCCCTCAACTCTGTAACTCTTCTTAGGAAAGCTTCGATTTTCTCATTTTGCTTGAACTTCAATGTATGTAACTGACTCTACAAATTTAGTATGACATTCTTGTTCTTGGCCTCATATATTGTGCTCACTTATCCCATGCTTCTTTTCTTTGTTGTGGCATCTCGAATGTGGGCTTGCACATCGTTGGACACTCAAACAAGATGATGAGTTTTGCTTTTTGATCTGCTCTATCAAATTGTCATTGTTGTGTTGCATCAGTTGGTGATCTGGTTAGAGTACCAGTCACAACAGAGATTTCTTCAAACTCAAGTTGTGTCTTTATTTTTGTCTTCCATGCAGCATAGTTGCTTCCTCTGAGCAATTGTGAATCCGAAAAAAATTTGGGGGCATTGGTGCCCATTTTGCAGAGATCACTGACAGGGTTTGGCTCTTATCACTCCAGGTATTAGGTCTCCCAATCTATATACCGTCAGTCGATATACCGAACCTTTCTATATACGCGCCCTTCCGATATACCCATCGGTACGTGGAAGAAGCTCGCCCTTTCTATATACCTGGTGGTACGTGAAAGAGGCGTTAATGTATGTGAAAGAATTCAATACACAGTACCAAGATAGTATGATGAATTAATGCGATTATTGACACCGGCTCAAAGAAATATCCTCATACGCACACGTAACCGCTATATACTCGAATAGTTTCTCATCCGGATTTATGTCTTGCAATCATTCGCAGGACGGATGGGATGGTTCATAGTGTGTGCTTTGTGACCTTATTACTCTGTTGATTTATAGGGACGATGCACAGAGCGGCGTTGTTGCAGCTATATTAGGTGTTAAGTGCGGTAGTAGTCGTGATGGCTTTACCCGTAAGCGCTTCCCGGAGGCACTTTGTATATATACGAACGCTGCGAATGAGATCTAGGATCTCGTGAGTGTTACAGAACCAATTTTTTATTGTTTTTATTACAATTCTGCCAGTTTCTGAGCAGTTACAAAGTTTTGCAGTTGACTATGGCAACCTACAAATTAGTACAATATGCAGCAGTATACAATTTACATTCAAAAAACTGGACAATTTGAATGGCAGGCAAAAAATTCATTTCGCGGGCCCTGGTGGCCTCCTGAGCCCAATACGACCCAAAATGCTAAAAATTGCAAAAAAGAAGCTGAAGATGCAATTTTTAGATAGGTCTCCCTTTGCAAAAAATGTCCGAAATGAAAAAACAGACCAGATGGGAGAAAAAAAAATTTACCCTAGCTTAGGGGTTTCTCCGCTAAATTTAGTTAGTTATAACTAAATTCAAAAAATCTGCTAAATTTAGCAGTTTCGCCAAAAATTCTGCCAAATTTCAAAAGGTGAGTTTTTGAGTGTTGGGGCAGGATTTGACCCCCAGACCTCTCACTCCCAAGGCGCATCCAATAACCAACTTGGCCTCTTAGGGGCGCTTCATATGAAAATGAACAAACTTGTATTTATAGACAGGTAAAATCGACTTACCTCTTTAAAAAATGCGACCTGGCAGAGGAGAGGGTCCACGTGGCGCTTGCGTGGAGCTCGGTGGGCGTTTAGGGTTTCCTTCACTCAAAAAACGGATCTGAAGCTTGTTATTTGTTTGATTTTCCTTTATTTTTGTTTTCTCAGCCACTTCTTCCACCGTTTTGGCAGGCCGCTCCTCCTTGCTTTGGCCGCTCTTTTTTTTTGTTTTCTTTGATATTTGATCACTGTGTTTTTTGTTTGCAGGTCACAGGCATGCTGGTCCGGTGCGTGAGGATGTTGAGAAGGCCGCTGCTTTGTAATATGCTTTTATTAAATTGATTGGTCTAGATGCCTCTGCAATGCCCAGTCTGCATGAAGAAATGTGGTTTGGACAAATTTTTATTTGCCTTTTCCACATTTGTAAGCCCAATCATTTGTTTAGATGCAGTGCGTGGACTTAAGCTGTGAAGGTGAATAGTGTGTGTGAATTCAAGTGCAAATTCGGGAGGGTTTGTTGATCGTAGCTCAAACAAGATCGATTATTATGCTGTGAAGACCTGTTGGCTTGTAATAAAATCGAGCAAGTGTTCTTGGTGGATGTAGCCCACATTGGGTGAACCACGTTAAATATTGTCTTCGTGTTGTGCATATTTCATTTACGTAATTCTATTCATACTTCTTATTATTGCGATTCTAAGGAATTATTCCGCATTAGGAATTTATTAGGATTGATTACAAAGATAACAAAATATGATACAATGAAAGATCTAATTTGGATTTACAACTTAGATAAGAGAGAAAGAATTTGCATCACGCAAATTAACCTAACACACAATTGAAAGCACAAAGTTGAGGTATATAAGAACTTAATTTATTCCTTATGTTTTTGGATAAATATGAGGCGTATGATAATGAAAAAGCAAAATATGAACCCGAGTAACCTCACAAGCTGTAATATAACTTAGAATACACCTTAGTTAGGACTATACCATCAGGTTAGGACCGTATCGTAAAGAGTCTGACCCCTTCTATATGGTCTTATAATTGTTGTGAGTCTACCTTTGTAACTTTTTTCACCTTCCTAGATTTATCTATCATTGTCGAACCATAGTTGTTGCATGTACAACGAGGATTTACGAATGGAATAAACATCATCTCAAATCCTATTCATGGATGAATATTCCTACAAAAAAACATTAGAAGGGTTTTGAACATCCCCGTACATTGTTGACATTGGAAATAATCGAAGAGTCTTAAAACCACAAGTTGTCGCCACCAGAGCATGTAATATCTAGATAGATCAATCAGATTTGGAATTTTCTTTGAACATGCTTTCTTTGACTTAGCTCTTGCTAAAACACTTGGAGAGAGGATGTTTGGATGCTTGTAGATGAGAGATATGGTTTCCTTGATCTGGTTTGTAG